>NW_015504675.1:132109-151513 GCF_001595765.1 Miniopterus natalensis | reverse complement strand
AGACAGGATGTTGTTAGAGGCCCCCCACCTGGCTCTGAATGCTGCTTTGAGAACTTTCTCAAACCTTGGGCTGATGTTTCACTTTGGGTCTCAGTTTCCTCATCTGTCAATTGAGCATAAGATACCTTGGGGGATTTTCTGTGGTGTAAATGAAAGAAAGAATACAAAAAGCACCTGGGATGTGTTTGGTACACCATCAACATGCACAAAAATGGTAATTGGTATTTGTTCTGCTTCCATGCTGTGTGACCTTAAGTAGGTGATTTAACCTCTCTGAACCCCAGGATTAGAATTGAATAATATAGGGTGGGTTATGATAGTGTTTTACAAAGTGGCTATCAAGATTCAGTGGTTCTTTAATCACTTTATAGTAAGTTATTATCTTGATGGTTCTCAGGTCTGCTCTCCCCACCCTCACCTTGGAGTAGATAAACTCAATCCTATCATGCCTGGGAACACCTTTGCTGGCAGAAAACACAATTATGTCTTGGTATTTCAAAAACATAATACTAAATGTGTAGAAAATTGTGAAATGGAGCCTTTTCTATCCTTTAACTTTCTAGAAAGGTAGCCACTTTTTAGAACTTGAATGATGGAGGCTACCATGTTTGGGGCTGC
Organism: Miniopterus natalensis; assembly: GCF_001595765.1. The sequence goes on along the minus strand of NW_015504675.1, from coordinate 150,895 downwards.
TCTTTGGAGAGTGACTCTGGAGGGAGAAGGTTCAAGGGTCATATTATCAGCTTTGGGGTCAAGCTATCCGGTTGGAGACTCAGTTCTGGCATTTCCTGGCCCAGGGGCTGACCTCTGAGCCATGAGGGTTAGTGAGGTGGTTTGTGAGCGATGCATTTTGCAGGCATTATTGGTGTCATTAATACTCCTACAAAGTGGCCCTGGCATCCTCCCCAGTTTGCAGACTATAGCTACCCATTTCTCTTTACTTTGTGCACAAATGGCCCTGATTTTAACATGTAAAAGTCCAACTGCCTGGCCTCTGTCCTGGGTGCCTGCCCAGCTGATAGGGCTCTATTTGAGGGGAGCTGGAACCCTAGGGTGCTGCCTTGGCCCTCCTCTCTGCTCTTATGAGACATTATTTTAATGTAAAGGCATGGCTCGGACACAAAAAGCTTGTTGAAATTCACCATCACCATCCTCATTGACACCCATTGTGTGCCTTAATGGTGGCCCTAGTGGGTGGGGTCCGGCGGGTGGAGCAGGTGCATAGGGCAGCGGTGCCCAGCACCTGTTCTGGGCTGCAGCTGCTGGCCCACAGCGTGTCAGGCCCCTTTAATCCGGGGAGTATCGCATGTACAGTGCTCCCCTCAGCGGCCTTTGTCCCTGCCTGCCTGGTGCCGATTTCACACTCGCCAGGAGCACCATAAAGGCGTCTGGGGGTGGGGGATCAGTGAGGGGTGGAGGCCTGTGCCTCCCGCTTGCACACAAACCTCCACCCCATCACATCCTACAAGGCCTCCTTCCCCCCTTTGTTCAGGCTTACGTCTAATCAGACATAACATGAAGGCGGTGTTCACTGAGCACTTGCTGTGTGGGAGTCAGTGCTCAGGGCTTCCTTCACCTGTGTTAACACAGTAACTCCATCAACAGCCTTAGGAGGGGAGGTGCCATAATCCCCACCTTACAGGTGAGGAAACTGAGGGACAGAGAAGGAAGTTACTTTCTCAAGTCACAGCTTATGAGGCTAGAGCCAGGGCTCCTTCACCCCCCCAATGTGGTAAGAGGGAACTGGCTTTCTGTGCCCTGGGGAATACAGAACTCCATCCCATTTACCAGATCTGCTTACAGCAAACCCTTTGTTCACAGGGAGTGTGTGAATGAGGAAGAACTTCACTTAGACCTCGTAGAATGTGATCATCAAACCCTTTAGGCCTGGTATGCAGAGGGTGCTCAATAATGGCAGAGCAAATTACATTCCTTTCCCAGTTCTCTGGCTAGGTAGCCCCCTCTCTGTCTCAGGAGACTGAGCCTTTGAATGGATGGTTCCACAGTCAGCCTCAGGCATGTGACTTCTGGACCCCTCCTTCCCAGTGCCCAGCACAATGCCCCAGGCACCCAGTAGGCTGATGTAATTCATTCATTCCCTGCTGTTCTTGAATTCTAGCACTGGGATTTAACCAGTGGGCCATGGCCTAGGGGCTGATCAGTGGGAGAGAAAATTGCATTTTTTGGAGAAGAATATTCAGTGTTATAAAATAGTGCCCAGCACATAGTAGGAACTTGATAAGTATTAGTTTAATGAGTTACTATTCTGACTTTTTATTTGGGAAATGCTGCACCCCTAAGAAGAAACAAAACATAACATTGTCATAACATATCCTCTTGGTTGGGGGAGGAATTATAACAAGGGTTATCTGATGGTGATTGACCGACCAAGCTCCTCTGAGCCCTTAAAAACTTACTCTTTGTACAAGCACTCTTTGTATAAGACTTCCAAAAACAGTCCTGTCCAGACAGATGGCATGAGGCTGACAGGTGGGAGGAGTTTTAAATAAGTCCTAGGTAAAAGGTTTCTGTAGCCTCTTGGGGGTCCCAGGCCCTGGCAGGAGGCTTGGAATGGAGTCAGGGGAGGCCGTTGCCCTCATGGGACTCAGGCTGGTTGGGGGGCAGACAAGGAGACTTGAAATTACCCTGAATGTGATCAGCTTCAGTTTGACCCAGAGCAGTGGCCAAACTTGCTGGGGTGGGAGATCCCCGAGGCATTTAAGGCTGGCTGACTTTTAATGCTTTGTCCCCAAATGAAGCAAATTCAGGAGTGATAATCAGGAGCACTGACCACAGCCTTCTTACCCCAGAGGCAGTCTGTGTAGTGGTAAAAATCAAGGTCTTGAGTCAGGCTGCTTGGTTCCTGCTGGCTGACCCTGCATATGCTACTTAACTTCTCTGTGCCTCAGTTTCACCATCTCTAAACTGAGGCAAGGGTAGGATTAAATGTGAAGTGTAAAACGCTTCTCACTGTCTCTGGCACAAAGTAAGTGTTCAGTAAAGGCAGCTGCCATCATTGTTTGTTGAGTACTTCCTGCTGGCACTGTGGGGCTGAGTACTTTATTCTACATTCTTTCAGTTACCAACCCTTATGAGTGGGGGGTGAACAGTGCATTTTCCAGATGAGCAAATGGAGGCTCAGAGAAGCCAGATGACTTGCTCAAGGTCACAGGGTGGGAAGCAGCAGAGCTCCCAATCAAAACCAGGCCTTTGGACACTGGATGTGGCCTGGTTTTTCTGGGTCATGGGACTCCTTCAGTGTTGGGGATGAACAGGACTCTAACGGCTAGGGGTGGGTGGGCAGGGATTTCAATAAATGTCAGCTGTTGTCCAAGCGACTTAGCAGTCTCCTGACTGCCTCCTGCTTTCTCTCCCCAGGGGAGAAGCCCTTCTCCTGCTCCCACTGCAGCCGTGCTTTTGCAGATCGCTCCAACCTGCGGGCCCACCTCCAGACCCACTCAGATGTCAAGAAGTACCAGTGCAAGACATGCTCCCGTACCTTCTCTCGCATGTCCCTGCTCCACAAACACCAAGAGTCAGGCTGCTCAGGGGGCCCCCGCTGACCCCCAAGTCTCCTTCAGCCTCTCCAGACCCTCCCCCTGCAGCAGCCTACCCCAGCTCCGGAAGGAAGGACCCCTACATCCTTCTCACCGCCATGGAATTCCCTTCTGAGCTCCCCTTTTGGCTGTCTTAGGCCCAGAGGACGCTGAGGACCGTTTTCCAGTGTGTCTGCTTTGGGAGCCTCAGTTGGCTCTGCGGACGGCTGATGAGAGGGTGTCCCCTTCTGGCAGCCACTGCTTCAGAGCGAGCCTTCTGGAGTTGGCCTTTCTGTGTGGGCTTGTGTATCCAAAACTGTTTGGATACAGCTGCTTTGAGCTACAGGACAAAAGCCAACAGACTGGATATAGGAGGCTCCCACCCCACTCAGGGGACCCCACTCCTCCCCACCCCAGAAACCCTCAGGCCACCTCTCCAGGAGGTGTGAGTAACTTGCAATAATCCACCCCCAGGGGCACCCACGGGCCTACGGGGGCGTCACTGACACAAGGACATGTCTGGACCCCAGGATGCCCCAGGCCCGGGCAGCTATTTCAGCCTCCTGTTTGTCATGGTGGCACCTGTTTCACGGGCAATTTAACAGCGTCTCAAAAGGGAATGTGAGTAATTGCCGTCACTTGTCGGGGGCCCAAATAGGGTGCTTTGGGCCCAACCAATATGTCTCCCAGAACTATTTTCAGGGACCTGACAGGTGGGCCCAGGAGGAAGATGTTTACATTTTTTAAAGGTACACTGGTATTTATATTGCAAGCAACATTTTGTACTAAGGAAACATTTTGTATAGTTATATGTACAGTTTATTGATATTCAATAAAGCGGTTAATTTATATATAAGAAAGTCTTGGTTTTCTAGAGGAGTGGGTATTTCAAAGGGCCTGTAGGGAGGGGAAAGGGACAAGGATTCATGGAGCTCACATATTCCTGACACAGCCTTAAATCATGTCCTTTTAAACATCATGTGACTTTGGACTCCTGGGTTTGACAGTCAGGGGCCTTGTTTGTGCAAATGGGTTTTCCTCTGAGCTGTGTCCTGTGTGATGTGGAGGTTGGGAAACACCTGCGGCCGGGTGGACAGTAGGGGGTGTGTGCAGGTTCCTGCACTCTGTACATGTGGCGCTGATTCTCTTGTTGACCATTTTGAAGCTGACCAGGCCCACAGGCTGCGAAGCTGGTTCCCTGGGTCTTATCAACCAGACAGGCTGGGGGCTTTGCCCAGCACTGCAGGACTTTGGTAGAGGGCTTGGCTGTCTCTCCCAGCTGACGGGGTGGAATGCCACGAGCAAGAAGGGGACAGAGGATGTCCTTCCTGTTTCCAGGGGCTCTGGGCCCTGCTCTGGCCTCCCTGTTGGACCCACACCTCTTTCTGGCCGCTGGGTACCAAATGGCCTTTGATGCAAGGAAATTGTCTGGCTGGAGCCAGGAGGGTGAGAAGCCAGGCCAAAGGGTAGGGGTCATTCAGCTTCCTGCTCCAGGACAGGACGGGGAAGACAGTCAGCTTGCCTCCTGGGCTGGGATAATTCACTCCTGGCTGGCAGGCTGTGTGGTGACCTCACCTCTGGGGCCCTCCTGGGGCCAGGAGAAAATGAGTGTCCTTTTTGAGCACAAAAGGTGCTGAAGGTGCCAGTTTCCTGCGGGGAGCTGAGCAGGCGTGCAGGCGTCCCAGAGCTGGAGCCCCAGAGTCAGGCTGGGGGTGGGGGGAGCTTCATGTTCCAAAGGAGAGATGATTCTTTCTTCTAAACAGGAAATGGTGACCCGCAGGCCGGGAGCAGCCCTTAATGACTTGCAGCTTTCCTCCCCAAAGAAAAAAAAGTTCTCTAACAATCACCAAATTGTAGCCGGCCTCCCTGAAGGGAAGTTAGAGAGTTGGGGCGGGAGGGGGGGTGGTGCGGGGCTGGGCACCAATTTGCTGAAGGCCTACTGTGTCCCAGGTTCCCGGGCTGCCCTGTACATCCACCCCACAGTAGGTGCTGACATTGATGGAGAATGAATAAATGACTTCACTCCAAGGGGCTGGCCGGGTGGAAAGCCCCAGCTGGCATTTAAAATTGGGTCTATCCTGGGAGCCTGACTCTCAGGGTGCCTGAAGCAAGGCTCTTCTGGACCCCCAGTTTCTGCCTCTATAAAATGGGGTGATGATAGTGTCTCCCTCTGGGTTAATGAGCCCTGTGTGTGCCAGGTCCTGTTCTAGGCCCTGGGGTTATAGCCGTGGACAGATGGACGGTCCCTGCACTCACGGAATTTAGGTTCTAGTTGGGAGACAGAAAACAAACAAGTGATTAAATAAACAAGCCGCTCTCCTACAGCGATGGTGCCAAGATGGAATTAAAGTGAGCACGTGCTAGAGAGCCACGGGTGGGGCTCTCAGATAAGGAAGGCCCAGAGCTGGAGAGTCAGAGCCCAGAGAAGGACTGACATTCCAGGGGCAACCTGAAGGAGCAAGTTCCAGGCCGGGGAGGGTGCAGCAAGTGCTGAGGCTGGGAAGAGCTGCCCCCAACGCAAGAAAGACCAGGGGCGCTGGGGCTGGGGCTGGTGAGCCTGTGAGATCCTGTGGGGTTGGGATCACAGTGCAGCCCAGAGGGCAGCCACTGGGGCTCTTCAGTGGGGAGTGCTGAGGCCTGCTCCCCTCTTCTACAGATATCCTGGACCCTGGTGGAGAATGCAATTAGAGGGCCAGGGGAGGGGAGAACCGGGCTGGGAGCCTTGCCGGCTTGATTCCCGGTGGTGGAGGCCCTGGGGGACCGTAGGATTTAAGAAGCATTGTGGCAGGTGTGCCAGCGGTACTGTGCTGGGCACAGCTGAGTGCTAGCAGGTGAGCTATTTGGGGTCATTAAAAGAGGATGATGGACCTGGTCGGGGGGGGGCGTGGAGGTGGAGGTGGAGGTGGGCTTAAAAAGAAAGAGGACCTACCCTGGATGGTTTGCTCTGTGGCTAGAGTGTCGGCCTGTGGACCAAAGGGTCAAGGGTTCGATTCCTGACCAAGGGCATGTGCCTCAGTTGCAGGTTGGATCCCTGGCACCAGTTGGGGAGTGTGCAGGAGGCAACCAAAGTGTCTCTCTCGATGTCTCTCTCTCTCTCTCTCTCTCTCTCTCTCCCCCCCTTCTCCCCCCCTTCTACTTTCTAAAAATCAATGGAAAAAATATCCTTCGGTGAGGATTAAAAAAATAAAATAAAAAAAGAAGAATGAGGACTGAACACTTGACACAGAACAGTCACATTGCTAAGTGAAAAAAAAAGTGCAGAACCTGCTCCTTTTGTGGGAAGGAGAGGGGTGGAAATGAGCACCTTATCCTCATATTTGCCTACGGAAACTCCAGGAGGGTTTATGATAATTTAATAAAGGCATTGGGGAGGGGATGTCAAAGGAGGTGGAATGGGGTGCATGGAGACAAGGGGGAGGGAGCAGGGAGACAGTTTCTTAGATTTTTTTAAAAAGCTTTTGATTTTACCCAGCCAGGCGTGCCTCAGCGGTTGAGCATCGACCTAGGATCCAGGCGAAGGGGGTTCGATTCCTGGTCAGGGCACATGCCCGGGTTGCAGGCTGCAGCCGATCAATGACTCTCTCATCATTGATGTTTCTAGCTCTCTCTCGCCCTCTCCTTTCCTCTCTCTGAAATCAATAAAGATATATTAAAATAATAATAATAATAATAATAATAATAATAAAAATAAATAAATAAAAAGCTTTTGATTTTGTAATAATTTCAACCGGGCAGAAAAGTTGCAAGAAAAGAACAATAAACTGGAATCTTCCATTCAGATTCTTCAGTATGTTAAAATTTTATCATGTTTGCATTTTCTCAGACACATATCCACGTATTATTTTCTTTGGAACCATTTGAAAGCATGTATTTCTTTCATAGAACCATAGTTCAATGATCAAAATCAGAACATTTAGCAGCATTGGTGCGATGCTATGTCTAATCCACAATCACAATTAAGTTTTTCCAACTGTCTCAGTGATGTCCTCCAAAGTCCTTTGGCGGGTGGGGGTGGGGAGAGACTCAGGATTACGGGTTTCATTTGCTTGTCCTGTCTCTTTACTCTTTTATTCTGAGAGAACTCCTTTCTTGGTCTTTCGTGAATTTGACATTTTTGAAGAGTTCAGGCCAGCCATTTGTAGGGTGTTCCCCAAACTGGACTTTCCCAGTGCTTCCTCATGATTAAGTTTGGGTTGTGCCCTTGGGGCAGAATCCCAGAAATGGCGTTGTGTCATAGTGCAAGGTGCCATGAGGCACTCGAGGTCAGTCTGAACTGTTACCACTGACGTCAACGTCTTGGTTAAGGCGGCGCTGCCAGGTTTTGCCTGGGTAAAGTTCCCCACTTTCCCCTTTGTACTTAATCTGTATCTTGTTCTGAGACCGTGTGAATATCTCCATCACTCATCCAACTTCCACCCACGAGTTTTAGCGATCATTGGTGATTTTTGCTGAAATCCATTATGACTATGGTGGCTGCCAAATGGTAATTTCTCAGCTCCATCACCCCTTCTGTTTTTACTGGTTGACTTTCTACTGTAGGGCGGAGTATTTTTTCCCTCTGTCCGGGCAGCAGCCCCGAGCTGTGGGGCTGGGAAGGGGAGCAGCAGGGTCTGGTGGGGCAACGAGATCCTCTCCTGGGCTTTTCTTTAAAACGAGTCCAGAAAATAAATTGGCTGTAAAGCCAATCACCATGCAAGGGTCCAGGCAGGCAGGTCTGGGGCCAGGGCCACCTCTGGGCACATCTGGGCCCCATTAGTGACGGGGCAGCTACTCATGGGTGTCCCTTGAGCTGGGATGGGTACTCTGGTGAGCAGGGATCTGGATCCTCCTTGCTCCTTTTTGCCTTCAAATTGTCAATTTCACACGTTATAGAAATTAATTTTTTTTCATTTAAAAACATGAAAAGGTTAGATGGCCCTGGCTAGTTTGGCTCAGTGATTAGAGCTTCCGCCCGAGGTCCCGGGTTCAATTCTGACCAAGGGCTCTGCCCCAGTCGGGGTAGGTGCAGGAGGCAGCCAACCCATGTGTCTCTCTCACATCGATGTTTCTCTCTCTCTCCCCCTTTCACTCTCTCTGAAAAGCAATGGAAAAAATATCCTTGAGTGAGGATTAAAAAATAAAAAGATTATATGTGAGGTTCAAGCTATGTGTGATCAAAACACACTATCTTGATGCCTTTACTGTCCCCAGTGTGATACTGTGAATATCTTTTTAGATTAGAGAAAATAAACATATATATTTACATGCACACATGGCACTAATCTCACTCTTAGGAAAAGCCCAAGTCCTCACCTTGGCCCGCAGGTGCCCGCAGAACTGGCCCCATCTCCGCTGCCTCTTCCCCTCCCCCCCTCCTCATTCCCTCTGGCCACAGGGAGCTTTCTGCCACCTCAGGGCCTTTGCACTTACAGTTCTTCTGCCAAGAAGACTGGGCCCCCAGAGAGCCGCTTGGCCCGCTTCCCCGCCTGTGCATTCCAGTGCTCTCCCCTGTTGTTTTTTTCCATAGCACTTGTCACCAGTAACAAACCATATATTTCACTGTTCACAGTTTCTCTGCTGATGGCCTCCCCCACCTGCGTGTCAGCTTCACGCGGGTGGAAATCTTGCCTGCTTTATCCACTGCCGGGTCCCTGGAGCCTCACGTCGTGAACACAGGAGGCCTACACTCAGTAAAACTTGGCGGAATGGATGCTGAATGCATGTGTGTGTGACCCCAGGAAATACAGCGTGTGTGTGTGACCCCAGGAAATACAGCGTGCTCACCACTCTTCGGGAGTACGGTCTGTGTGTCAGGCACAGCACTGAGCACCACACATAGATTAACTCGTTAAACCTTCACAGCCAACCCCGGAAAGAGGAAACCAAAACAGGTTTAGTAACGTGCCCAAGGTCACACAGCAAGTAAGTGGCAGAGCTGGGATTTGAACCCTGAGTTCTTTTATTACTGTTGTCATTTTGTTCTTTCTACCTTTGGGATGGGTGTAATGAAAACTTTTATTTTATTTATTTGTTTTTTAATATAACTTTATTGATTTCAGAGAGAGGAAGGGAGAGGGATAGAGAGACAGAAACATCAATGATGAGTCATTGATTGGCTGCCTCCTGCACGCCCCCGACTGGGGATCGAGCCCGCAACCTGGGCATGTGCCCTGACGGGGAATCGAACCCCGATCACCTGGATCCTAGGCCAATGCTCAACCACTGAGCCACGCCCAGCTGGGCTGTAATGAAAACTTTTGAAACTAAAGTACAACAAAGTCTGTGTCTCTAACTACTACACTTGCTTGCCTAGAGCCTCTCACAGACTTCTAGAAACCCCACACATCCTTCACAGCCAGGTAGGCAGCCAAAGGTGTATCGATATGGGGTGGGAGGTGGACCCAGGAGGAGCCCAAGTGGGGTGGGATATCCTGTGTGGTCCCTGCAGATCAGGAGAGGCTTCCAGACCAGGAGCTCCATGAGGGCAGGACCACCCACCTGGCAAGACTTCCGTCCCCACCCTTGGCCTGGACGCACTCTGGGTGACCACAGTTGGGTCATATATTAGTTTCTAGGGTTGCCATAAAAAATTGCCCCAAATTGGGTGGCTTAAAACAACAGAAGTTAATTCTCTCCCAGTTCTGGAGACTAGAAGTCTGAAATCAAGTGTTGGCAGGGCTGAGCACCCTCCAAAGGCTTTAGGGAGGAACCCTTTCGTGCCTCTTCCAGCTTCTCCCGGAGGCCCCTGGTAATCCCTGCGTTCCTTGGTTTGTAGCTGCGTCACTTCAGTCTCTGCTCCATCCTCACAGGGCCTTCTGTGTCCTATTTCTCGATGTTCTTTCTTCTTCTAAGGACACCCGTGATCGGATTAGGGCCCACCCTAACCCAGTTTGACCTCACCTTAGCTTGGTAACCTGTATAGAGACCCTATTTCCAAATAAGGTCACGTTCACATGTTTTGGAAGTTGGGACTTGAAGGTATGTTTTTGGGAGGACACAATTCAACCCACCACAGGTGGCTACAGCCAAGGGTGCTGCAAGTCTTTCTCACGGCCTGGAACGCATCCGGGAGCGTCTTATTATTCCCCTGCCAAACCCTGAGGGGGAGTCGGGAAGCCAGTCTGGAGGAGGGGCCTTCGGAGGAGGAGGAGTTGAATTTTGCCCCTGTGGTTCCTGGAAGAGAGAGGGCCAAAGGCAAAAGCTCTTCTGACCCCTGATCTCAGAAGGTACTGTGTGAGCAGGCCCCGGGGATGGATGAGAGCCAGCTGAGGTGGGAGAGGTCAGCTGGGATTAGGGCCAGGGCCATGCAGGCCTGAGGGGGAATTTTGGATTTATCCTGAGCGCACTGGGGAGCCACGGGAGGGTTTGAGCAGGGGGAGGGACAGGAGCGGATCTGTTCTTTGGGAAGATCCCTTGGTGGCTGTGTGGGCAGCAAGGCCAGCAGCAGGGAGGTCCCAGCCCTCTCGGTGGCGGTGGCTGGCCCATGAGACAGAGGGAAGGGTGGAGTCAGAGATATTTGGGAAATTTGGAAACTCATGGATTTGAAGAGTGAGGGAGGGGGCAAAGGCGATGGCTTGTCTGGATTTTTCAGCAACTGAGGGAAATAAAGACCAGCGAGGCCATCAGTCGGGCAAATAATGATAATAACAATTATAAGGACAGTCAACATTTTATGAGGGTTCACTTCCTGGTTTGCACAGATTTAATCTGATTCAATCTTCACAACAACCCTGGGCAATATGAGTATAAGCTTGGTTCTTACTTCTCTCCTCCATTGCCTACCTGCTGTGTGACCTATAGCAAGCTGGCTGAACCTCTCTGTGTCCATTTCCTCAGCTGAAGAATAGCCCCTCCTCCCCAGGTTTGTTGTGCAGATTCAATGAGTGAATATTTACAAATTGCTTGGCCTCGGGCCTGGCACAAAGTAAGGCCTCAGTAAACACTGTCTATTATTATGCCCATTTTACAAAAAGGGGACCCCAGGCTCCAGAAGGGTAGAGAACTTTACCAAAGTCACACAGAAGATAATCCTAATGTTTCTGGCTCTTTGTGCCTCCTTACCTTTATGGGAGTCGGGGGCCTGAGCTGGCCTGCTGACTCCCAGGGTCCAGTAGGTATCCTGTGTCCCCTGGAGCTTTCAGTGGTGCTGGGTGACCAGGGCGCAGGGGAGCTGGAAGATTCTCCATGAAGTCTTCTGTCCACCACCCTTCTATGGTGCGAGCTGGAAGGGCCTCAGGTGAGAGCAGCCGGTGCTCCCAAACCCAATTCTATTTAGCTGGTGCTATGGCTTGAAATAAATGCTTTCGTGGGGGCTGAAACAAGGAGAAGTGAATCCCATGTGTTACTCTGGGAGGTGCACAAGGAAACCTAATTTTACCCCCAGGAAAATGCCTGACGCTGGTCAGGGGCTTTCCTAAGAAACTTGACCCTTTCTTTGTGAGTCCGAGTGCCACCAATACCTCACTCCGTGACCCTGGATGAGTCCCTGCCCTCTCTAGGCCTCACTTTACACATCAGTAAACCATGTTCAACCTTTGACCCAATAATAAAATAAAAAGCATGTAAACACATCCCCCAGCACTTCTCAGAGAGCAGAAAGCCGTAAACAACCCACATGCCCAGCACGAGGGGATTGGAGGTGTTCACTGGGGTGCTTGCCTATCCTGAGAACTCTGTGGCTGTTAAACATGTCAATACAGTCCTCAAAATATGTACCGTGTGTGCAGCACATGAATAGAGGAATAAAAATGTCTGGCACATGACAAGCACTGCAAATATTTCTTGAATGATTAAATGAATGAACAAACGAGTGGTGGGTACTAATGCGTATCTGTTGCCAGGAAGAAAAGAAGGAAACAGGAGGCTCTGTGAGACATTCCCCACTGTTCACGGTGACTGTCTCTGGGGGTAGGTTGAGGTGCTGGTGAGGGGGAGGACATGGCCCTTTTATAGCTTTTTACCTTGTCCGCTTCAGGATTATTGTTGCTTCCCCACAGTGAGCATCTCTTGGTGTGCAATCAATCAATCGATATTTTCGTGAATAACTTGGATGTTCACGTGCTTACTTCAAAAGGTGCCGACACCTGCGACAGGTGAAGGGAGCAGCTAAGAGAGCAGCTAACAGAGCAGTCTGAAAAAAAATTGTGTGGTCCCATTTGCATAAAACATCAGCTACATTTGTACCCATCTTTGTCCTCAGAGAGAGGGGCACGTGTGCCCCGGGGGTGAAGGGTGGTTCTGTCTGGATGGTGGGGTTGCTGGGGTGCGAATTCTCTGAATTTTCTACAAAGAGCATGTGTGTTCTGTTGCTTTGTTTGTTTGTTTTTCTAAACAGAAACACATGCTGAAGGACCATGTTCAAGACCTGGCACTGTCTCAGGATGAAGGTGGTCACACTGGGGGATGATCATGGCCACACGCACTTTCTTGAGGGCAGTGGCATGATGTCTGGATGGCATTCAGTGTCCACCGTGGGCACTGTCATGGGTCGAACTCGGCCTCAGCCTCTGTGCCTCTCGGCGGCCCTTTCTCCAGCCCCAGTGGGACCGTTACTCATGGAGAGTGTAAATATTTACCACGCAGGCTGTTTACCGGCTGTGAGCAGGTCACCCTGATGAGTGAGCGAGGCCGAGGCTGAGCGCAGAAAGCACGGAGACTTTCCCAAGGACACGCAGCTGTGAGGTCATCGGTGGCTCCAGGTGTTTTGTTAACAGCTTCATTGAGATATAACTCACATACCGTACGATTCATCCACTTAAAGGGTACAATTCGGTGGTTTTTAGAATACGCACAAGGTTGTGCAACCATCCCCACCATCTAATTCCAGAGCATTTCATCACCGGAAGAAGAAACCCGCTCCCATGAGCGCCAGGCCCGTTCCCTCTTCCCCTCACCCCTGCCCGCCAGCGATCTGCTTGCTGTCCCTGCCGATTGGCCGGTCCTGGACGTTTCATAGAAATATGGACTCATATAAGCGGGTCATACAGATCACCGCGCGTCCTTGTGTGTCTGGCTTCTTTCACTCAGCAGGTTTTTGAGGTTTATCCACGTTGTAGCGTGTGTCAGGACTTGCTTCTTGCATTCCAGTAATATTCCATCGATACGCAGATAGGCCACATTTTGTTTATCCATTTCATCAGTCGATGGACATTCGGGTTGTTTCTACTTTTGGGTTCTTATGAAGACTGCTGTTGTGAACATACCTGTACAGGTTTTGTGGGGACCACAGCAGTGACTGAAAGAGTTCAAGTTGTACTGTGTCCTTGCCAGAACTTTGTTATTTTGGGTTTTTATTTTGTATTTCAGCCAATTTAGTAGGTGAGTGTGTGAGTGTGTAACAGTTTTCTCAAGATGTAACTTACATACAATAAACTGCCGTATATAAAGTGTAATTTAGATGAGTTTTTATTTCTCTTGGGAAATAAAAGAGTGGATTTTTGGGGTCTCTGCTCAGGCATCAGGATTTGAACCAGGGTCTGCCTTGTCCGAGACTAGGGTGATTTCTGCTGGTGGGGCCCACTGTCTGGGGAGGGAGAGGCGGGGTGCCCCTGATGGGCCTCAGGTCTGGCTTTCCCATCCGGGTCTCTCTGGGCAAAGGGCAGGTCTGTGGAAGGTCTGTGGCTCCAGCTGTGAGCCCCTGTGACTATGGCTCAGTCCTGTCTGCATCCAGTACACATGCACCAAGCCCCTACTGCGTGTGGGGCCCCGTTCCAGGCAGTAGTGGTGCGGCAGGAAACAGGTAGGCAAGTCCCTGTTCTCAGAGAGCTCACTGTCCAGTGAGGGGAGTGGTGTGTGGGGAACATTCAGGGAACCCTTCCCAGAGATGCTGAAGGAGCAGGAGTTAGCCAGGCAGAGAAGACGTCAGTAGGAGGAGGAAGTTGAAGGCAGAGGGAACAGTAAGTACAAAGGTCCTGAGGCGGGAATGCGCTTGGTGTACTCAAGAAGAGGCAAGGAGCCCTGGCTGGTTTTGCTCAGCGGCCAGAGCATTGGCCTGCGGACTGAAGGGTCCTGGGTTTGATTCTGGCCAAGGGCATGTACCCTGGTTGCAGGCTCGATCCCAGGCCCCAGTCGGGGCAAGTGAGGGAGGCAACCAATTGATGTGTTTCTCTCACATCGATGTTTCTCTCTCTCTCTCTCTCTCCCTCTCACTCTCTCTGAAAGGCAATGGAAAAAATATCCTCAGGTGAGAATTAAAAAAGAAAAAGAAGAGGCTAGGAGGTCAGTGTGACTGGAGGGGGAGAGGTGGGAGAGGAGGGGCGGCGGGCAGGGCCCACCAGCCAGGTGTTTGGATTTTATTCTCAGCCATGGGAAGCCACCTGGGGATTTCATGCGGAGGAGGAACTTCCCTCTGGCTGCGTGTGGGAAACAGACCAAGGGACCTGAAAGGAAGTGAGAGACGAGAGGAGGCACCTGCGGGCCGTGGCTTCCGCTGGAAGCGCGAGAGGAAGGCGGCTGGGAGATGTCTCTGCGCAGGGGCAGGGCCGGCGGCTGGAGAGGGGCCTGCTGGAGGATGGTGCCAATTGACAAACCTCCCGGGGGGAAGAGACAGTGAAGGAAATGACAAAACGTATTTCTTTATAATTCTCTTCTCGCTGGACTTTCCCCCAGCCATCTCTACCGGCACCCTGAAGCCATTCCCACCTCTGTGTTCAGCCCTGGCCTGGGCCCTGGGGCCTCACCCAAGCGAGTGGGCAGACCCAGGACTCTGCTGCCCCCACTCCTCCGCTCCCTCCCTGGCCCCACCACATTCCCCTACCACAGCCTCCACCACCAGACTACGGTGAGCACCTAGGAAGAGCACCTAGTACAGTGCCTGGCACGCAGTAGGCACGCGATAAATATTTGCTGAATTAAAGAAGGTTGTAGATGACCTTGGTGGAGACTATGGTACGAGGGAGCCATGGAGGAGCTTGGAGAAAGGGAAGGCTGAGTTCTCTCACTCACCCTCTACCTCTTCACCTTGGCCTGTGGAAGGGCAGAGGCTTTCCAGGATCTTGGCTGAGGTGGAGCAACCAGTTCTAGAGCCCAGGAATGAAGGTTATCACAACAGCCCTGAGGAGATGTGTTACGCTCTTACTATCACATGCCCATTTTACAGACGAGGAAGCTGGAGTCACGGAAGGAGGAGGCATTTGCCCAAGGTTTCCCCCAGGTGATAATGGCCTAGCAGGGATTTGAACCTAGACCTGTCTGACTGCATTGTCCTTATCTAACCTTTTGTCCTTAAAAGGGCTTTTTAGAAAAATAAAAGTAAAAAAGTAGGGACTCAAGGGGCAGGGAAGGATTTTTGTAGGTAGAGGCCCTTCCAGAACATTTCAAGAGTAAATACAGACCTAGTTTAGTTGGTTAGAGTGTTGTCCCAATATGCCATGGTTGTGGGTTTGATCCCCGGTCAGGGCATGTACAAGAAACAACCAATGAATGCATAAATGCATAAATAGGTGGAACAACAAATCGATTCCTCTCTCTCTCTCTCTCTCTCTCAAATCAGTTAAAAAAAAAAAAGAAGTAAATACAGACGTGTCAGCATCTGTGTCCGGTGGCCTCTGCGGAGGAGACCTGAGGGCTAGGTTCACGGCAGGAGGAAGACTGACATAACATTTTTTTTTTCCTGAACTCTGTTTTGGTTTGTGTGTTTTTCCCCTAACTTGTAACGAAGGTCTAACAATTGTACAGAGATTGAGTGCATCAGGAGTGTTCAGCTTGATGCCTGTTTTCAAAGTGAACCCACCTGTGGAACCAGCAGCCAGATCAAGAAACAAGAAACAAGAAAGAGAACATTCCAGTCCACAGAAGCCAACTTCTTTTGCTCAGCACAATAATCTGTGGGATTTATCCACATTGCTGAATGTGGGATACATTTTTAAAAAGTGTTCATTTTTAAAAAATTTATCTTTAGCCAGGCAGGCGTGGCTCAGCAGTTGAGCATCAGCCTAGGATCCAGGAGATCGAGGTTCGATTCCGGTCAGGGCACATGCCCGGGTCGCAGGCTCGATCCCCAGTCAGGGGTGTGCCGGAGGCAGCGGGTCAATGACTCTCATCATTGATGTTTCTCTCTCTCCCTCTCCCTTCCTCTCTCTGAAATCAGTAAAGATAGAGTTAAAATTTTTTTATCTTTATTGTTGAAAGTATTACAGATGTCCCCCTTCTGCCCAATTGACCCCTCCACCCTGCTCCCGCCCCCAGCTGGTTCGTTTTTAGTGATTACTGTTTCACTCTATGCATAACCCACAGTCGCTTATGTGCTCAGCAGCTGATGGACACTTGAGTCGTTTCTAGTTTTTTGTGATTATGAATCAAACCACTGTAAGTATGCACATGGAGATTTTTGTGTGAACATGTTTGATTTCTTTGGGGTAAATTACCTAAGATGGGATTGTTGGATTGTATAGTAGGTTTGCGTTTAACTTGATTTAAAAAAAACTTGCCCAGTTGTTTTCCAGAGCTCTATCCCATTTTGCATTCCCACCAGAAATGTCTGAGCATTCCAGTTGCTCCACATCTTGGTCAGCACTTGGTATCTACGGTTCTTAGTTTCGAAAAGTTTTGACACATGTATACACTTGTGAAACTAGCACAATTATGACCGTGAAAATACCCATCTTCCCCCTTAGTTTCTTGTGCCTCTCCTTTGTAATTCTCTCTCCCCCTCCCCACTCTCTTACCCCCTAATTCCAATGATCTGCTTTCTGTCACTATTGACAACTTGCATTTTCTAGAAATTATATCAGTGGAATCATATGGCCTATTTTCCTTTCGGCCTGGCTTCTGTCCCTCAGCATAATTATGTGGGACTCACCGGTGTTGCAGTGGTACCAACAGCTCGTGCCTTTTACTGCTGAGTGCAATTCCCTTGTGTGAATGTACCGCATGTGGACATTTGGATGGTTTCCAGTTTTTGGCAATTACACATAAAACTGCTATAAACATCCATGGACATATGAATTTGTTTGTGTGGGGGCATGTGTTTACATTTTTCTTGGAGTTCAGTTACTGGATTATATAATAAGAAACTGTCCAACTATTTTCTAAAGTCGCCGCACCATTTTCCTTTCCAACCAGCAATGCGCAAGAGTTTCAGTTCCTCCATGGTCTCACCAACACTTGGTGCAGCCAGTCTTTCAGATTTTCGCCATTCTGTCGTGTTTAGTGGTATCTCATTACACTTTTCATTTCATTTCCCTAACCATTACTCATGCTGAACATTCTTCCATGCACTTATTCACAATCCATATATTTCAATTAGTAAAGATATACGATATAAAAATATTTTCTCCATCTCTTAATTGACTTATTATTGAATTTTGAGAGTTCTTTATATATTCTGGATACAAGTTCTTTAAAGCTATGTCTTTTGCAGACATACTTTCTCCTGATCTGTGGGGATTTCTTTTCTGATCATTTCCTTTACTCACTTTTCTACTGGGCTAACCAATGCTGTTATTGATGTTTAAGGGAACTTTGTGTTTCTTCCCATCTTCAGTTTCCGGCTACAGACCCAGCTCAGGAGGTTGCAGCTGGGGGTGTGGAGAGAGGGACATTGTCTAACCAAGGAGAATTCTACTTTTGCCTTTTCTGGCCCTCCCGCAGCTTCAGTTTCCTCATTCATCTAATGGGGATAACTAAGTAGCTCCTCCTAGGCTGAAAAGAGTTTTTACATGTAATATGCTGGAAACGCTGGCAGGCAGTTTTATTACGATCATTTTCTTCACTTGCCTAGATGTGGATTAGAGTGCAAGTGTCAGGGTCCAAATCTCAGCTCTGTCTCTTGGGCAAGGGTACTTCCATCTGTGTCCCAGTTTCTCCATCTGTAAAGTGGTTGATGTGAGGGTTGAATACATGAATGCATGTCAGGGGCTCATTCAGCACGGCAAAAGCTGAAAAAAGTCGACATTATTTTTATTGCATGCATCTTCACATAGAGATGAGGAATCCCACCACTAATGGGTGCATGCTGGGCAGTGATCTGACATTCTTCTTCCCTTCTGTTCCTCCCCTGCTGCTCTGGCCAGTTCCTGTGCTAAAAGATGGGGAATTAGACCTGGCCTTGCCCATGTCACATCAATGTATCATGTCATTATGAGTGCAAGAGACCCTGGTTCAAATCCCAGCTTGGCTACAGACCTGCTGAGGGGCCTTGGATAGGCCTCTTAACCTCTCTGAGCTTCAATTTTCTCAACTGGAAAAGGGAATTATACAGATTCCAGGACTGGCAGAGCTGTTGAAAGGAATGGGAAAAGTAATGCATGAGAGACACCTATAGTAAATCATTAAGAAATGCTAGCTAAGAATGCTCCTGCCTCAGGGCCTTTGTACGTACTGTTTCTTCTGCCTGGAACAGCCTGCCTTCAGATGCCCACAGGACTCCAACCATCAGCGACCTTTTCTGACCGTCCTAGGGACCGTTGATGCCCTCCCCACCCCTCTCCAGAGCTCTTCTCCCCCACTTTCACTCCCCAACCCCCTCTCTGCTTTATCTCCGCCCCGCACACATACACTTTATTTCGTGTTTCTGACACTTTATTTTAGGTGTTTATTTGCCCACGTCTGGCTCCCCCACTGCACTGGCAGCCACAGGAGGGGAGGGAGTGTTGTGTTTCGTTCCCTGTCCCAGTCTCTAGGACAGTACCTGGTGCATCGTAGGTACCCCATAAAGAAGCCTGAGCTGTACTCAGACTTCTTATAATGACCCCACCCCCTCCTGTGCGACTGTGGACAATTGACTTCAACTCCCTGAGCTTGGTTTCCCCTCCTGCAAAAGGGGGCTCAGAGTAGCCTTCCCCACACTGAGTTCGCTACGGGGGTCTCGGGGGACTGGCCGTTCTGAAGCTCTCTTGGCACTTTCAGAAGGCTCCATAAATGCCGGCTGGTGTTTTTGTTTTGTTTTTCTAAATGTATGTTTATGAATGTGGCCTTCTCCAGGCCGCGTCCCGGGAAGGGGGCCTGTCTGCGAGGCGCAGGCCGG
>NW_015504675.1:58826-99968 GCF_001595765.1 Miniopterus natalensis | reverse complement strand
CAACTGATGAGAACTCCAAATGCTCCCCAGCCCCAGCCGCTAATCGCTTCCAGATTGGCCGGGTCAGGGCCAGGGCCGCCGCCGCCTGGCTCCATAAACAGGCCGTCGCTCCAGATGGCGGCTGGCTCCAGCCTGGCGAGCAGGTTCACGGGGGACTGGGGGGGTGGCAGCAGGTGGAGGACCCCCACCCCGCCTCCTTGGGGAAGGGAGGCCCCTGCTGCCTCTCATCCATGCTGCTCTGAGTCAGGCACACTGGGCCAGAAGGGACTGTAGAGGCTGAACCCATTGCTTGGAGGAGAGAAACTGAGGCCCAGAAGGGGCAAGCGACTATTCAAGGTTAGTGACAGAGATGTGAGGAGGGGGCTCCTGGGGGCTGACACTGGGCTTGCTTCGTGTCCATGAATCCAGCACACAGTAAAGACCGAGGGAGGGAGGGTAGGAAGAGGGAGGGAGGTAGAATTGCCTTCTGGGTTCAAATTCTGCCTCTGGCTTTTACTCCCTGAGGGAATAAATGACTTTCATTCCCTGGGCCTCAGTTTCCTTTTTCTTTTTCCCCCAATTTTTATTTATTGAGTTTAGAGAGAGAGAGAGAGGAATGGAGGAAGAGGGAGAGAAAGAAACACTGATTTGCTGTTCCACTTGCTTATGCATTCATCGGTTGATTCTTGTATGTGCCCTGGCTGGGAATTGAACCCGCAACCTTGGTGCATCGGGATGACGCTCCAACCAACTGAGCTACCCCGCCAGGGCTAAGGGCTTCAGTTGTCACCTGTGAAACAGGAAAGCTGGAGTACAGGCCTTGTCAGCTCCCTGGACTGCTCGGGTGGCAGGCTGCGTGCGCTGCAGGTGCCCAGTTCTCTCCCTTCCTGCTCCTTCTCCCACCTTAGTGCACCACGGCCTCCTCCAGAAAGCTGCCCTCTCTCTTTGTGCCAGGCACTGCGCCCTTCCCATGGCCTCTCTCACAGGGTCTCCCCAACACTGTGGCATAACTGTTGCTCATGCTATTGCCCTTCCAGCAGAGAAGGCAATGGAAGGTCAGGAGACACCTGTGCTATTGTCCCCACCCAGTTGTTCCTGCGAATGAAGAAATGGGGGTCAGGATAAAGGCAGAGCTGGCTGTGTACTTCTGGTCACATAGCACCTGGTCTGAAAACAGGGGACCTGGCTGCTTCTCCGGCCCCCACCCACCAACCTGAGCGCCCACATCCTGGCACAGGACATGAGGACCCGGGTCTGCTGCCCCCAGTCTGGTCCTGGGTCATGACCCCCAGGGAAAGAGGATTAGAGCCTTGGCCTGACCCCCTGCTCCCATCCAGGCTGGCCCTGGATGTCCCTCGGTGGCTGGGTAGTAACCTTGTCCCAAGGGAGCAGGCTGCAGGACAAGGTGGGGACCATCTGCTCTCCGGGGGGCTCCCTGTTGATCATCTCTTTCCACCCGGCTGAAAAGGATGCAGATCCTCGATGACTGAGGTCCGTTTTTCACCATCTTAACTCCAGTGCCTGGCACAGCACCCCTCAGGACAGCTTTGTTGAATGAATGACTGAGTAATCATAATACCGAGCATTTATGGGCCAGGGACTCTTCTGAACAACTAACTTACGGTTGCCTTCTTAATATTTACATAACGTGCTGGAAGAGGGGCTATTATAATTCCCATTTTACAGATGAGGAAACAGAGGCTCAGAAAGATTGAGTGCCTTGCTCAAGATCACACAGCTAGAGCTGGAATTTGAACCCAAGTCTTCTAGCTCCAGAGCACACACTCTTAACTACATGTAACCACTCCCAGGGCAGCAATGAGTCTGAAATGAGTTCAGGGGCTGACACATAGTAGGTGCTTTTCCATAGCCCCTTCTACATTGCTCAGTGCCTGGATTCAGATTTAGGCCCAGCCTTGAGGTCAGTACTTGTTCTGCCCTGTGCCAGGAGGAATGTTCGTGGTGGCCTCGGCTGGGGTCCGAGAAGAAAGGCAGCCTTGTGGGCGAAAGGTGAGCCGCTGGGTGGGCGCGGGCGTGTTTACCCAGGGCCGGGCGTGTGGCTCGGGGTGGCGCCGCTGTCAGCCGCGACGGCTGCCCCGGGCCTGTGCTGGCCTCCAGATGTGAGCTGGCTCCAGCCGGCCGGGCCCCCCCACCCTGTGCACAGAGGGGCTTTATCAAAAGCGGCTGTGAGGAGGCCCGGGAGGCTGCCTGGCTCCAGCTTGCTGGCTCCAAGCCCCAGGCTTGCAGAAGCCAGAGAGCTGCACTCGGGCTTTTGCGCCTAGGTCTTCATCTGCTCCACAGCCCAGCTCCTCTGTTTCCCTCGGGTCCTCTGGGGGTCCAGGCAAAGGGTACAGTCCCTTTCCCAGGAAGCCGAAGCTCCAGGAGCAATCTGGAGGGGTGACAATGCAAGAAAACTTATTTTTAATTTATTTTTTACATCCCTGCAGAGGAAAGGTAATCCACACAGGAAAAAAAGTGCAAAACTCAATAAAATTCCAGGGATGCTAAGTGAGTAGCTAAAGTGAAAACACTCGTGGGAAAGGTAAATTGCAGATTCAGAATGGCGGGGAGGAAAGTTAACTGGGAGGGTTTGCAGGGGCCCAGTTCTCTCTATATTTTCTTTCTTGGGTTGGGTAGTGGGGATGTTATTCTTTATATTTTCTTTGTTGGCCTGAACTATTTTGTATCAACAAAGAATAATAACTAGAGAAGAAAATGAGAAAGACTAAGACTTCCTCCTGCTCTTCTCAGCCCCTGCCCTGTGTCTTCTGATATTTTCTAGGGACTGTCTGAGAAGCCACACAAAAGTCCACCTATTCTCTTTCCTGTTTTGTTCTTGTTTTACAAATAGCATCAAAGTGTAAACTGTTCAGCACCTGGCTGCTTTCACTGTACAATGCAGCCCTTCTTTTTCACGGCTGCATAGTATTCCATGGCGTGAAGCCACCTGCCTTATTCTCCAGGCCGGCTCTGGTGGGCATTTAGGTTTCTGCCCATGTTCACTGCCACAGACCACAATGAGACGAACCCCCTTTGTACATGACTTTGGGAACTCAGGCAAGTATTTTCTAGTTGATCAACTCTTGGAAGGGTAGACACGTGTACTCTTCTGAGCCATCCCTTCATGGGGCTCTCCCTGAGGCTTGTGTCCTTGTATTGTCCCACGAGCAATGCAGCCACAGACAAGGAAACAGGCACAAATAGTCAGCTGTTCTTACGGGTGAGTGGGAACAGCTTCACAAGAGTCCTAAAACACAAGCCCCCCAAATTCTTTCTTTCTGATTGCAAAAGAGAAGCATGTTCAGAAGCTTTAGAAAATACAGAAATCACAGACTTAGAGAATGAAGCCTCCCTGCTCCCCACCGCCCACCGCCAGCTTCTCTGGCTGGACTGTCATGATCCCCTCCTTACTGATGACCCTGCTCCCAGACTCCTCCCTGAAAGTCTCTCCTTATTGGCTCACAGGGAGCTTTTGCCCCCACCCCTGGGGGACATGTGGCAATGTCTGGGGACATGTTAGGTTGTCAGAGGGGTGAGCTTCTGGCATCTGGTGGGTGGAGGCCAGGGGTGCTGTGAAACACCCTACAGTGCACAGGATGGCTCCAGGACAGGGAATGATCCAGCCCCTTCATTAGTGCTGAGGCTGAGAAACTTACTTTCGACCCACGTCACGTCACAGCTGTCCTGTGCTCACACCTCCCACGGCTCTCACCTCATCCAGAGAATAGCCAAAGTCCTCCCATGACCACGACCCCCTGAGGAGGTGCTCCATGGCCTCCCCGCAGCTCCAGCCACATCAGTGCCTCTCCCTTCCTCCTGCCTCAGACCTTTCCTCTGCTTTTCCTAGACATCTGACACTCCCTCCTTCCCCTCCTGACTTTGTCAAGTGTCACCTCCTCCCAGAGGCCTCCCTGACCTCCTGATTTAATATCGGCCACTTCTTGAGCCCTTCTGCCTTCTTTCTCCCTGGCACCCGGGACCAGATGTCCTATTGATTTGTCTGTGAACGGCCCGCCCAGAACATAAGCTCCTTGAGGGAGGAACAGGCTGGTCTTATTCACGGCTGTGCAGGTTACACAGCCTCTAGTACACAGTAGGTGCTCAATAAGTGCTAATAGATTGACCAGTGGGCCCCTCACCCCTACCCCAAGATCCTGGTGTCAAGGCAGCAGGACAAAAGACCCAGTGGCCATCCTCACACAGACAACTCCCCACTTATAGAGCACTGGCTGTGTGCCCCACTCTCGACTGGGACTGTACCTCAGTGAATTCCTGGGGGCCAGGGGTAGTGACTCATCATCTCGCTGCCCCAGGGCCTCTCAATAGCCACCAAGTAGTCAAAGATTTATGAGGCACCTACTGTGTACCAGTGGCCAGTGAGTGAACCTACCTGCCACGACAGAGAATTCCCAGACCGGGGATTTGGGAAAAGAAAAAAGTCGGTGCACTTTTCTAGCGATGCTTTTAATTAAATTTCTTTTTCTACAGAAAGCATTCTTTGTGTAAATAAATAGACATGAAGAATTCCCAAGTATGAAAAAATACAACCCTACCACCCACCAATGCTGGGAGGAAGCTCGGGGGGCCTGGGAACCCAGAGGGGGAACCTGTGGGCCAGGGAAGGCTTCCAGAAGGAGGTGAGCCCTGAGCTGAGGCCCCAGGCCTCATGGGCCGGACTGACGGTGGGCAGGAAGAGCTCTGTGCCGGCCACCGCACAGACCTGGGGGGCAGCTGGTGGGCTGGCCCGAGCCCAGCTGAAGGCCAAGCCCTTTGCCGTATGTGTCCCCAAGTCCAATGTTTCTGGGTGGCATTTACTGCAGTGTTGCTTCTGCAGTGAGCCGTTCCTGTCTCTCCCCAGCTCACCCTGAATTCAAGCTCCATGTCTCGTTCACCACTCTGTCCCCAGGGGCCTGGAGCACAGTAGGCACTTGTAGTGAGTTGAACAGTGTCCCCCAAATTCATGTCTACCCGGAAGCTCAGAATGCAACCGTATTTGGAAACAGGGTCTTCGCAGATGTCTTCGGTTAAGGATCTTGAGATGAGATCATGCTGGATTGGGGTGACTGGTGTCCTTATAAGGAGAGGACACAGGGACACAGAAGAGGCCATGCGAAGACGGAGGCAGAAATTGTGATGCATCTACAAGCCAAGGGTCACTGGGAGCCAGGAGCTGGAACAGGCAGGGGTTGATTCTTACCTGGAGCCCTCAGAGGGGGCTGGCCCTGCTGACACGTTGATTTTGGAATTCTCCAGAACTGTGGGAGAATACTTGTATCTTGTTTTAAGCCATCAAGTTGGTGGCAATTTCTTACAGCGGCCACAGGAAACTCATATTTCATTCATATGGATGAATGAGCGAGCGAAGGAATGAACTGGCAGCAGCTCAGCTTTGGTGGCCGGGACAGCCCCTCATCCCTGTGACTGGGAGGTGGCCCAGCCAGGAGCAGGGTGGGTGTGAGGAGCTGTTGAGGTCATCCAGCCGAGGTGATAAGGAAATCAGGTCCTATAGACATCACCCCCGTCCCCAGAGGCCCATGTCCACACTCAGGTTGGACACCCAGGGTCAGGGTTTCGGGGGCCTGACCCCCACCGATGCTGATGCCTTTCAGATTCGCTGCAGCCAGGGCTTGTCCCCCAACCATGGGGGCTCCTCAGAACGTCCACCCAAGTGACTCTCAGCACCTTCAGTTAAGCCCACAGCCCGGGCTGTTGGGAGGGAAGTTTTCCACCTGTCCGTCCTTAGTCTCTCTCGCTGTGGCCTCTGGAGGTCGGAAGGTGGCGGGATGCAAGGGAAAGAGCCTGGCTCTGTGCTGAGTGATGGGTGAGTGGCTGCTCCTCTCTGAGACTCAGTTTCTCCATCTGTAATGGGAGGACAGTCGTCTGGCTTCGAGGAAGCTGTTGTGAAGTGGATGACATGAAGCCAACCCCAGGCTGGTGGAGCCCCTAGCCCATGGGTGTTTACTAAGATGAGTGGGCCCCGGGTCCTGATCTCCTGGGACACAGCCCGGTATCCTAAAGAGGGGATTAGACTTTCCCAGCCTCAGATTCTTTCAAAGACCCGACCCCTGTCCCGTGGCCTGTCCAGTGGCCCCACAAGGCCACCCCACCCCCAAGGAGCTCAGTATCTTCAGAGGGACCGAGGCTTAGATTTCATGCCCATAAAATGCCTAAAATCAAAGCAGCGCTCGTGACACGAAGGGTTTTGAAGTTGCTCAGGGCAGGAGGGGGCGTGAAATTCCCAGCGGTCTTGGCCTCTCTTTGGGACCCATCATAAAGCAGGGTGTCTGGGGCCCGGGCAGGTACAGGAGCACCTGCCATTTTAGCAATGATCTGAATCCCACCAAAGATTTAGTCATCTCAAGTGTTAGAGAAGACAACTGGTAAAACTACTGAAAACCCCTTTACTTGATTTTAGAGGAAGTGAGCAAAGATGAAGGGACCCAGTTGTTGGACAATGGGCCGTGGGCAGTGCATCGAGGGTTCTACTCCCTGCTCTGCCACTTACTCACTGTGTGACTTTGAGCAAGTTGCCTAACCTCTCTGTGTCTCAATTTCCTCCTCTGCCAAAAGAGGGATAATTACAGTTTCTCCCTCAAAGGATTGTGGAGAAGGTGACCAGAGTGCTTTATGTGACGTGGTGGCCCAGCCCCTGGGCAAGGCTGGTGCTCAGCTACTGACACTGTCACTATTATTTTTCCTAAGGACACTCATTAAATACTTGTTGAATGAATGAATCTGGAATGTGGGTGTTGCTGTGTCGCTGGGTTGACTGGGGAGCCTAGGGAGCCCTGGGAGCCCTCTGATTTGGAATAGCCCTGTAAACTGTAGAGTGCTGTACTCACTGGATGCCATGGCTGAGTCAGCATGTTCTCAGTTGGAGTTTGTGGGAAACGGGCAGCTGAGGGTCCTGGGTATTTACAGTCAGATCCCAGAGCTGGGAGCTGATCAGGGGCCAGGGCAGGGGGGCTTATGGGTCTGGTGTTAAGCCTCTGACCACAGTGTCAAGTTTGTGGAGCAAAGGGTCAGGACAGCGAGGCCGGAAGTGGCTGGCCCAGTCTTCTAGCCTGAATTATCTGGGAAGAAAAATAATCACATTCCATGTCTTGGGTGCTGGAGCCACTGCAGGAGGAGGGAGGTGGGGGAGGGGCAGGGCTGGCTTGGACAGGTGGTGGCCCCACCTGGGGTTCAGTGCCCACCAGGTGCTCCCAAATGGTTGGGGCATGGCAGCCAATGCACATCTGGGGGGGAGGGAAGGCCACTGCTCTAGGCTGGGGTCCCTGGACCCTCAGGGACCCTGGAGCTAGCTAAGCTGACACTTCATGCCAGGCAGTGTCCACTCCCATCCTCCAGACCCTGTTGGGGACAATGGGGTCAACAGAGGGGGCTGCCGGTGTTACAAGCCATAGGTAGAACCTAAAAGAACCGATGGCGCTTCCTAGGATGGTCCTGAGGCGTGTCCTCTCTCTGTGCCTCTTATGACTGGATGTGCCAACTAGGCACCTCTCAGGAAAGACCTCATTTCCTCCAGACTAGACTCCAGCCCAGGACAAGGGTGGGGCAGGGGCTCTGTGGCCCCAGATCACTGCCTTCCTCTGAGGAAAAGCCCCATGTTCCTGAGACCTGCCCAGCCTGGCCCAGGGAAATTAGCTGTCAGCTCAGCTCCCCCCCACCCCGTACCCCTGCACGAGCCACGTGGACTCTGACCCAGTTTCTAGGCCATAGACAAGGGGGCTCAGGCCAGATTGGAGGGGATGTCTTTGGCTGTGCAGGGGCACTTCCAGCCAGAGGTGGGACTGGAAAGTCATTCCTAGCTGGCTGTGGATGAGGCCAGAACATGTTTGGAAAAGGCCTGGGATCAAGTTGATGAAACCAGGGCAGGGGCAGCTGGACTCTGGTAGATCCTGGATTCATGCACTCATTCATACATCAGGTATTGCCCTCCCCACCCTGGCCTGGCCTGGCACATCCATGTTCATTGATCCACCTGTTCACAGAGTGTCTGCTGTGCTTTAGGTGCTGTGGGCTTTTAATGTGACAATGTGACAGTGCGACATACCCCAGAGCCTTTGCTCTTGCTGTTCTCTTCACCTGGAACTATCTACTGTGTCAGATTCTGGGCACGGCAGGTCCTCCACACACTTTAAGTCGCCTTCCTGCCCAGAGCCGCCCTCCCATTCCATTCCTTTGGGTATGTGCTTAATGCTTCAAAAATCACTTTGTTTATTGTCCGTCTTCTCCAATCAAAGATCAGCTCCGCAGCCCTGGCAGGTGTTGCTCAGTCGGTCGGGCCTCGTCCCGTGCACTGAAAGGGTTGCCAGTTCAATTCCCGGTCAGGGCATATGCCCGGGTTGCAGGCTGGATCCTAGGTGGGGGCCTGCAGGAGGTGGCCGATGGCTATTTTGCTCTCACATCGATGTTTCTCTCTCCCTCTCCCTTCCTCTCTCTAAAAATCAATTTAAAAAATCTTTAAAAAAAAGAAAAAATCAGTTCCACAAAGGTAGGGTTTTTTGGTTTTGGTTTGTTCCTGGTACAGGGGTCAGCACACAATGCTCCATAAATGCTTGTTGAATGAATGAATGAATGAATGAATGAATGACGAACCAGCGGTGTAAACTCCACTGGGGAAAGCTCAGGGATGGGGTGTGGCTCCTAACCCAGCTGGAGAAGATGACCTGTAAACTGAGGCCTGAAGGAGGGGGACTGGTTGGGCAAGTGAAGAAATGGGGGAGATGGTTTTGTGTCAAAATGCCTTCCTCCAAGGGAATATTAAAGGTAGCTCAGGGTAGCAACTGGTCCCACTGTAAAAATTGAGATTTTTACTAAATTCTGGTGTCTGGCTTTTCTTGAAAAATCGAAACACTTGGGCATCCCAAGCTGGCATTCCAGAGGCAAATACGGTCAGTCCGACAGTTCACAGCGGCCCTTATCAGGCCCTTAAGGCTTTGAGTTTTCCATCCTTCAGCCAGGGCATCGAAGCAGTTCCAGCAAGATGCCCTCCCGCTGGCACACCTGGGCTGGGTGACCTTAGCCACGCCCTTTCTGGGCCTCAGCCTGACCTTGCGGGGTAGGGGGGGCACAGGGCACTGGGCTGGCAGCGCGGGTGTATTAGGCAGGGTAAAGCTCCTCCAGGTCTGGGAGTGGGGTTGCACCGCCCCCCCTCGGGTCTTCTGCAGGGTTCCTCCGCGCCGAACGCACACAGCAAGATGCGGGAGAGCCCAGCTCAGAGATAGTGTTTCCCAGGGTGGAGGCCACATCTGTCGCCTCCTCCACGCCCAGCCCCGGGGGCCTGGCTCGGAGCCGACTTGGGCGGGGGCGGAGAGCGGCGGGTGGGCAGCGCACGGGCGCCCCCTGCTGGCTCACAGAGGGCGGGCCCAAGGCCGGAGGCCTGGAGCCTCCCTCCTCCTGGAATAGGGTCCTGACAGTGGCTAACCAACGTTCCCTGGTGGGCTTTTTGTACCGAAGATTGTGAGAATCCCACCACGCCTAAAAACCCACGTTACCCTCACAAGAACCCTGTGGACACCAAAAGGCACAGAGAGTTAGTTTAAGGACCTACCCAACCAGCTGGGGTTGGCCTACCCGGCTCCGGGTCCTGCGCTGGGACCAGTGCTGCAGATCACGGAAGATCTACTCACTCACCCACTTGTGTCTGTCCTTCCACCCACTCATTCATTCACGTGCTCACCTGGAACTGCCAAACTTCATAACCAGCCCACCTATTAGTCCTGCACCCACTCCCTGCCCCAGGCCTTCACCACACTATTGTCTGTGTCCATGGGTTATGCATATATTCATGCAAATTCTTTGGTTAATCTCTCCCCACCCACCCATCCCTCCACCTTCCTTCTGAGATCCCTCAGTCTGTTCCATGCACCTATGTCTCTGGATCTATTTTCTTCATGTTTATTATGTTCCTTAGATTCCACATATGAATGAGATCATGTGGTATTTGTGTTTCTCTGCCTGGCTTATTTCACTTAGCATAATACTCTCCAGGTCCCTCCAGGCTGTCCCAAAGGGAAGAGCTCCTTATTTCTTAGGGCTGTGTAATATTCCATGGTGTGAATGTCCCACAGCTTTCTCTCCATCATCTACTGACGGGCACTTGGGCTGTTTCCAGATCTTAGCTGTTGTAAATTGTGCTATGAACATAGGGGTGCATATATTCTGATTAGTGTTTCAGGATTCTCAGGATATATTCCTAGAAGTGGGATCACTGGGTCAAATTTGTAGGCAACTTGAAAGCGACAAAATTAAAAATGCCCCATCCCTGGATAGAGAAGTTCACTTCTAGGACTTCATTCGAGTACGCATGCGTGCATACACACCCATGCCCTGAGGCTGGTGAGCAAAACAACCTCAGGGTCCATCAGTCAGGGCCTGGTCACCCGAGTAATGGCACTCCCAGCTACTGGGTGCTGTGCAGCGACCCCGAGAGGTCCCGTGAGGGAGAAAAGCATCCAGGGAAGAGCAAAGTGGAGACCACATTCCCAACTGGTTTAAAAAAAAAAGTGGGTGGGAGAGTGGGGGAGAGCCCCCCACCCACAGGTACCTGGAAAGGATGGGGTCAGAAGCAGGAGGGAACTTTCATTTAGTATTTCATTCCTTTCTACTGATTGAAGAACCTTCTAGGTTCACGGATTCTCTATTTAGTGAAAATAGAAATGGGCTCTGCAGCTCAGATTTGCCCATTTGCACGTAAGGGCGGATTCACTGGAACAGGGGCTGTGACGTGGTCTCTGTCCTTCGCCACCAGTGTGGCCGCCACCTCCATCATCACCCCTTGCAAATACACCCACTTCTCGCCAGTTCTAAAACAAACGCATCTTAATCCAGAATTGGGACGCTAGCTTAAAATCACCTGTCTTACACTTATAACCGGCAGCACTTTTTCTTGGTGGTACATTAAGGTGCATCTCACAGTGGACAGCACGGGGGCTCAGGGAAATGTGGGTGTGTCCCGCGGCATCTTCCACCTGTGCCACAGGCGGTGCCGCTGTGCTCCGAGGACCCACTGCATGTCTGTGGGCAGCTTCCAGGATCACAGGCCTCCCGGAGGTCAAAGGCCACCGTGATGTTTTCAACGGTGTCCTGTGAGCAGTGACAGTACTTTGTTCTGCACAAGGGAATGAAGAGTTTGTGTCCCTCAGTTGTGTGACTTGCTCTTTATTATTGACACAAAGTTGGGAGATTTCACATAAAAATCTACATTCACAGCTTCTCTTGGAAAGATCTAGCCCATGTCCCTGGCACTGAGCAGCACCTTCACACTCAACCGTCACCAGTCAGTCACACGCCAGAACCCCAAAGATGTGGCCCGTGTCGTCTTATTCCCGGTGACAGAAGCAGCAACAGCAATGAGGTTGGCTCTAGCATTAAGATCTTCCTTCCAAGGTCACCACGGTCAATGTGCAGCAGCTCTGACTAAAAACAGCAGCAGGTGGCTCCTACAATGCTCACAGCCTCTGAGGTATGACCCGTCACCCCCACAGCTCAGAACTACGCAAGCTGCCCTTCCTCAGAAGGCCTCCTCTGCGGAGTAAGAGGAGACCCTAGCGCCACATCCTGAGTCCTTCCACGGAGTTCTGTGCTGAGGGAATAGAGTGGAGCGGGCACACCAAGCAAGGGAACATGACCAAATGCCCACTCACTCCCCAGGGGGAGGGCAAAAGGGCAAGGGGCCAAGCAGAGACCCGCCGGCAGCTGGAGGACCCGACACTCGCCAGGGTCTACTTCATCCATGTTGCCACATCACAATTAGGAAAGCTGTGTATCAGCGGTGCCCCGCCCCACCCAAAGGGCCCAGCTTTCTCAGCAGACACACAGCTCAAGGAACCCGCCCTCACCCTAAGATTATGATCAGAGGTCATAGGGAAGCGGAAACCCATCACTGGTTTGCTGTTGGGTCAGAGGGGGAGCTTTACCCCCAACCGTCAGGTCACTATGGCGTCCTCCCTGCACCCTCACACCCCCAAGTTCTACAGTGAATCGTGGAAATACTTTCTCTCAGAAGCAGAAGACCTGGAAGGAGCTGGAGACTGGAGTGTGATCCAGGCTACCTGCTTCTCTGCCCTAAGTTTAGGCCTAAACTCCAGCCATAAACTTGACCTGTGAACCCACCAGCAACAATAAAGAGCAAGTCACACGACCGTGGGACACAATAACCACAGCTCGCAGACTCAAACAGTTGTCACAACAAAGTCCTAGTTGTGTTTGAGGCTCAAAGCCCAGTACCCTGAAGCCCACTAAGGAGGTAAAAGGGGCATAGTAGGATTTCAGACAGGACTCATCTCCTTGCTGGAGGTCACTCAGCACAGAAGAGCTGCCATCTTTAGATTTAGCCCTGAACTTGCCTTGGGGTTTTCCAGTAGCATTTTGAAATAATTTCAGAACCTGTCCTTTTTCCCTTTGGGAAGTTGACTGAGGGCAAAGAACCCACAAAATGTCCCTGGCCCAGTCCCCTTTCAGAAGAGCTGAAAGGCAGCAATTCACTCCAGAGAGCTCAGATAGAGGACCGATGGGCAGAAATTTGGGCAGTGCTTTCTGGAGGGTGGCCTATTAGGAACCTGGCTCTTTCCAAACAGCCAGGTTCTGACATCTGAGCTGGCCCCAACAGCCCCAAGGGAATGGCCTGGCTCCCACCACAGGACACCAAGGGTGTGCCTGTTGGCGGTTGGGACCACAGCAGGAAGTTCAAATCCTGGGTAAAAACAGCCACAGATGTTTCCACCCCTCACACAGTGAATGGTTGACAAATTGTCAATCATCAGATCAAAAGTCTCTTTTCACAGACCAGAAATATCTGCGACCACCACCCCCTTCCAATAGACTAAATCCAGCCAACAGCTTCTAATGGAGACTTAATAGCTAGAGTCCCACAAAGCTCCTTAATTCAAAGGATGCCACCCCTTTGCTTATTATAATCTTTCAGGACAGGGGTTGGCAAACTATGGTACACAGGACAAACCCGGCCACTGACTGGTTTTGTATGGCCCGTTGAATGAAGAAAGAGTTTACAGATGAACACTTGCAATTGATCTGATAACAGGGACACTAACTTTGTACTCCAACTACGCAAAATGTCTTCCCCTAAGGAAAGAATTCCCATTTTCTCATGAGCAGGCCTGTAATATTTCAAAAAAGTTGTACTCAATTATATTCTGAATTTCACAAATGAAAAAATTTGTGGAAATTTGTTTTCTCTCATTATATAAATACTTACATAGTATCTTCGATCTTATCTCTTGGCCCACAAAGCCTATTTACTAACTTAGGCCCTTTGTAGAAAAAGTTTGCCAACCCCAGCATTAGGATGTCAACTGGAATCCCAAAGGATCTAAAACATTAAATGCTGTTCCTAAGTTATATGCCAAGAGGAAGAAGAGCAGAGTTTCTTAAATATTAACGCACACTTTTTTTATTATATTAAAATCAGGCAATGGTCTGACAATAAAAAGGCTGCTTATGGAATACTGTTGTTAATTTACTTACAGGAAGTTAAATCCTTACAACTAAGGTTTTCTCCAGAAAAAGATTAATGGAAACATCAATTGCTTTTCAGACTTGATAGTTGCTGCTTCAAAAGGTGGTTTTACACAAATACTAAATTACCAAAAAAAAAAAAAAAATTCCTTTAGAACACAATGAATTGCTTTTATTTCGGTTTGCATTCACATCTCAGCAATTAGTGGTCCTGAACAGAAAAGTGGAAAAACGCAGCAATTTGCCAGGAAGTCAAGCCCGCCAATTTCGGGGTTCTGCCGTGCACACCGAGTTCTTTCTTAATCCCTGCTGAGGACCGTGAGAAGCTGCAGCACCAAAACCAAAGTATGCACCGAATTCAAGGTTCTTTTTGTTCCAGTTGTCAGATTCCAAACTAGACCCAAATGGATTGCAAAGATGACCAAATGAGAGCCCTGTTTAAAACTTCAATTTGTAAAAGCAAAAGCAATGATAGGAACAAAAAAAAAATTCATTCAGAGGGATCATGTGTGCTTACAAGTGTCTTCTGTGGCCTTCCTGAGCTAAAAAAACAACATATCAGCTGATGGTGACAGCAGAGGGTGGCAGGGCTGAGGACCCAATATTCATTTCCTGGGCTGGTACAGAGTAAATGAATGTAGTTCAAGAACTAAATGAGGGAGGTCAGAGACTCTTTCCAACCTTACCTGATGGCTTCTGGCCAAAGCAAGGGAGTGTCATGGAAAGTGTTGGGTGGTGATGGTGCAAGAAAGGGACTTGAGGAGGAAGGAGAAAGCAGCACCCCTCGGTATAAAGGTAAGGGAGGGAGAAGATAGGGGGAAAGCCCTGAATTCCTCACCAAAGGCCAATTTCAGAGGGGAGCAGAGGGGGTTACAATCTATGTATGCTTCGGCCAAGGGTGGTAGTTGAGAGTGGGGAAAGGATGACGGCTTGGAAGGGGGGCATCATTTAAGACTTAAAAAAAGAAACCAGGGGTGCAAGCAAAGCACCCACACACACCCAGCAGTTGTCCCACAGGCTGTGACCTGAAACCTTCACATCTACTCTAACAAGCCACCCCAAGCTGGAGGGCTGTTGCAGGGAGGAAGGGGGAAAGGGGAGGGAGAAGGCAGAGCCCCCAGGCCATGTAATCAGCAGCAAGGTGATTGTGTGATGTGTCTTTTCACAGTTGAGTTAGATGTGCCCCACCAGTTATGATGGGAATCAATTTAAATATACTTTCTTGATCCCAGAAGTTCAACTATGTGGACAGTGGTTACACTTGACAGGATGATTTGTTATAGCACAACTTATATATTTCAAATGGACAAAAAATTAGTATCATTTACAGTATCTTAAGATAAACTGACTTTGAATGGGAGCTTCCTTTCCAGTACTTTGAGGTCTACAAGACGTATCTAGAAAATTTACTACTGTGGAAAATGAAGACTGCTTAAATCGAATGGGGGAGGGGTGGGCTTGTGGTTTTTCTTTTTGATTAATTGCTGTAACACTGTCCTTCAGGTGGCTGAGGGAGTTTCATATTTTCTTTAGACATCATTAGGCGCCGAAGCTCCTGCAGGACAACTTTGATACTATATGAATTCTGCCATTTTGCTAGCACTGATATGGCTCTTGGGTCCACCTACAAAAAGGCAAACAAAAACAAATTACTGTTGGGCTCTCAAACAAAAGAACAGCTTAACACTGAAGTTAAGCTACAGTATAAACTTGAGTAAAATGCATTTTTCAAGTTGAACACGCTGATCACACAATATCTGACATGCAGAATATCTGCAAGATCCCTCCCACCAGTCTGTTTTTCCCTTTTTATGTCCCAAACCCTCACTGTTTGGGAGAAGGAAATTATGGATAAGGAGAGCCACCTTTAGAGAAATGGCCCGATACTTGGTCAGACTCAACCCAACCAGCTCTAAAACAATGACCTGCTTCTGGGCGGGTTGCTGCCGCTGCTCAGGGCTTGTCCTTTCTCGACTCTACACCCAGGTGGTGGATGACAAAGATGTGCAGGGTGGCCTGGACCCAAGCTCTAGTGACAAGGGCCTGCCTCAGAGTCATAATCTCTCAAGTTAACGCAGCATTCCCTAAAAGAAATTTCCCAAAGAGTGGGTCAAGTTCTGGGTTCTGGACTTCAGGTGGAAGTTGGATACAACATTAAACACTGAACACACAGTAACAAGGCTCGTCTCTTTTCAATTCCCCCCCAAAATCTTCGGGATACCTCAAAATAAAGGCTAAGCTCACCTGATGCTAACGTGCAACACCCTCAAACACCTGTTGGTCTGCCCTTTGAACAGGAGAGCAGGCCTCAAAGGTTCCAAGCCCTTGGCAAGCAACATAAGGAGGAATAATTTATTAATTTTGCTTTATTTTTGTAGTATTTCTTGTTGCCATTACTGCCTTATGAAAAGTGAGAGTAGTTTCCATTTATGGTAGTAAAAGTAAAAAAAAAAAGAAAGCAAGGACATTAAAAAAAAAAAAAATTATATACCACTGGTCCACAAATCAGGCCCACGAGGTAAAAGTGTGACCCCGGGCAAGATCTTTCACCTCTGTGCCTCAGTGTCCTCATTTCTACCTCATGGGGGTATTATCATGAGGATTGAGTGAGTTTATATCTCAAAGCGATGAGCACAGCGCTGGCCCAGATTAAGTGATGGGTGACGGTCAAATACAATTAGAAACAGACCCCTACCCCAAATCTGCCATGTTCGTACTGCAATATATTTTATCATCAATAACCAAGGAACACATAGGATCAGGCCCAAAAGTACAAGGCATTTCTTAACCCCGAGGAACAAGTAGGGGCAGAAAACACAACTTACCACTCCATTAGAACTATTAACTCCATTCATATTAATTTTTGTTACAAATCTTACAAAGGGGGGTGCTTCTGGGTATTTAGGTCCACATTCTATTTTAAGGCTGTATATTCGGTTTTCATAAATTGTCTGGAAAAGAAGGGTACAGAGATGTCAGGCAATTACAGAGACTTCAAAAAGGCAGACCTTCTGAAAGCCTATTACCCCTGGCTACAGAACAGGTGCACCTGCTTCCATTACACAAAGTCTACCTGTTATTTGATAAGTCAGTGGTAACTAGTCCCTACACTAGTGTCTGTGTATTCTGGTCTTGCAGGAATAAAAAAGACCACAGAAAACTGTAGCATCACTAAAGTTTTTTTGTTCTTTTTTTTTTTTTTAAAATCCTCACCCAAAGACAAGGTTAGAGAGATGGAGGGAGTGAGGGAGAGACTTTGATCGGTTGCCTTCTGTACGTTCTCTGACGGGGGATAGAACCCACAACCATGGTATATGCCCTGACCAGGAATCGAACAGGCAATCTTTCAATGCACAGTAAAACGCTCAATCAACTGAGCAACTCCAGCCAGGCACTAAAGTTTTAAGTTAGTTTTATAAACTCCAATCAGATGGACTTGTTTTTATGTTAATTTCTCTACGTTGCAGAACTGTCCTACCCTATGGGGATGGTGTGTAAGAGGCATTCGCTATTCTGGGAAGCCACACTAAATGTCTACCCACTCCAGGATCATAGCCAATTCATTAAGTGCCACTATGTCTAAAGCACAGAACAAGCATCTCTTTATAGAACTTCAAAATTAAGCAGAAGATAGGGGTGGGGGTACAGATGGGTGTAGATATGAAAGTTGCTTTCCCACTTTGTCCTTACTCTGGGGCTGTGCACTGCACAAGGGATCTCAACAGGAAGGTACCAACCCTCCCCTGCTGTCTTTACAGTGGCCCAAGAGATTACTGGTATTTAGTGTGGGGGGGAACGTGAAGGACACTAGGCCTACATAAAAAATATTCCTTCTTCAAATACCAGCCATGCCTTTGTTGGGAAACACTGGAAAAGTCCAATCCCCCACACGTCAATGAACTTTTCAATGAAGTGTCTTCCCAATGAGCAATAAATGTATTGCCATTGTCAGGCTGTTCCTTCTGCCCACAGTACCCTGGCCCCACGTGAACTACCACACAGCCTTTAAGACCCCATTCAATCACCTAGTCAAATACCTCCCAGTTGAAATATCATACAGGACAGCAGACTAATCCACAGCTTTCTGTCCTATATGAAATCGCATTGTTATTATCACTTATGTCTGAAGACCACACTGTGGTGACATCTCCCCATCAGATGGCATCCTCAAAGGTAGGGGCCACCCTCCTATTGTTCCCCTCTTAGGCACCTGTGCTCCTTCCTCATTGCTTGCTGCACAAATAACTGCTCCTGTATAAACAGTGACATCTAGCGGTCCTTGGGGAAATAAATTACAGAGGATGTGATTTAAACCTCTTGAAAACATTGTGTCTAAATAGT
The DNA here is from genome assembly GCF_001595765.1 of Miniopterus natalensis. The sequence continues at coordinate 82,166 of NW_015504675.1, read as the reverse complement.
GGCTGTCCCTAATAAATTGGAACATATTTTAAGATTCAGAAGGCACTCATAATATACACATAGAAACCTTTCACAGCCACTTAACAGAGACTACATACTATAACAAAACCAAAACTCAAATCTGGATTTCTACCCACCCTCAACCTGCTCTACCATCTGGCAGTTAGTTAAAGCAAAACCCTAGCAGTCATCCACGATTCCCTTTTCCTGTGCCCTCTACCTTCCAATCATCAAAAAGTCTCATACCCATCCACTTTCCTCCACCACTGTACCTCATCTGAATCTCCCAAGTCTGCTTTCTCTCTAGTTCTCTACAATCTATTCTTCACACAGCAACCTGACTGACCTTTTAAATCCGGAAACTGTCCCTGCAGGCTTAGCCCTTCCAATGGCTTCCTAGTTACCTGAGAAGGAAGCCCAAGTTCCTGGATCGAACCCTATGCAACCTTGCCTTCCTTCTCCTTTTATTCTTCTGCCCCTCTCCCCCATGGCCCTCTGGCCTCCTGACTCATCCAACATGCCAAGTTCTATCTTGGGGCCCCTATATGAGTCCCTCCGCTGCATCTTGCAGCTCTCGGGCTCAAGTGAACTTTCTTCTCACAAGTCTCCCCGATCCCCCACCTGAAGACTCATACCCAGTGTAGTGTCAGACCTCCCTGAACAGAGGATAAGAAGGCCAGAGGCCTCAACAGAATTGGTACTCCAATGTCTGTTGAATGAATGAATGTTGCCCTTCACGTTAATGTAAAATGAACAGCTTGTTGCCATTAAGGGGTTTCCTCAGAGGGGGGAAAAAAATCACTCAGTAAACAACAAGTAGGAAGCAAACAGGGATATGATTTCCATACAGATTTATGGAAAATATAAAAGGTCTATCCTCAGAACTTAGCACAGTCTCCACTAGCAACTATACACAAAGTATCTGTTGACTGCATGGATCCCAAATACATCCCTTTGTGTGTCCTGCATTCATGCTCAGTGGTTTTGTCTGTCACACAAAGTCTGTTAAAATATCTGATACCACATTTTGGAGGCTCTGATGCACCAATATATTTATCTGTTGGTATGGCTTGTGGCTTATCAGTATTGATAAAATTTCACTGATATTGATTAACAATAACAAAAATGGTTAAGGTGGGCAGCTTATTAATTAATATGATTCTGATTATTACACAGATTATATCTTAACATTACTCTTGACACTATGAAGTTTAATTTTTTAAAAAATCTATGCTATGACTAACTTCTTAGAAAGGAAAAAAAAGAAACATTGAATTCTGAACACCTATGTTCAACTGGAAATGTCACTGGAAGACAGTAAAAAATGGCTCAAGTCAAGTGAACATAGAGACCCCTGAAGGGTCATTAAAAAGCTCAAAGTACAATTTTTTTACAAAATACAGGGTTATAGTTTTCTTTTGTTTGCAAGTGCTCTGGGGCCTCCTAAAAAGGTTTCATGGCAGAAAGGAAATGAGCCTGACGGAGAACTGCTGGGACATTCTGTCTCTATAAGGAACACAGACTCATTACTTGATCATGAAACAAACACTTTCCACATTGTTGATGTGGCTTAAGCTTCATGGGACAATTTGGCAGTGCCTACCAAAATGTGAAACAGGCATGCTCAGACTGGCAAGACCATTTCTAGGAATCTCCAACGTGAAGCACTGTCTGCAATAGCAAAAATAACTAAATCTAAATGTCTACATGCAAGGGAGTAACTAAATATGGCATATTTATATAACTGGATACTTTGCAGCCTCTTCAAAGGCTGAGGTGCACATCCACAGAGCCAAGGCAGAGCTGGTAGGTATAGCCAGCAAGTTGCAGAATATGTACAATCTATAAAACCAAACCAATGCCTCTCTGCAGTTCTGGGTATATTTATGTGCACACAGGATATTTCTCCATTAGGCATAACGGGTCCAGAGCTTAGAGACCACACATTTTTCCTGGGCCTAAATATATATATGTATATATATGAGATAATCCCAGCCTAATCATGAGGAAAAACATCAGGCAAATTCTAACAGAGAGACATTCTACAAAATACCTGACCAGTACTCCTCAAAACTGACAAGAGTAAGGAAAACCTGAAATTGACACAGGCATAGGATATGATGACAAGATATACTGTAATATCTTGGGTAGAAGTCTGGAAAGGAAAATACACATAAAGTAAAAACTGAGACTACCTGAATAAATTATGGACTTTAGTTAATAATAATGTATCAATATTTGTTCACTGGTTTTTATGAGTGTACTACACTAATACACAATATTAACAATTAGGGAAATGGGGGGGAGGTGTATGGGAACTTTCTATACTACCCTTGCAACTTTTCTGTAAAACTATTATAAATTAAAATTTATTTTTAAAATGTGTATGAGTAAAGGAAAAAGGTACTGACTTAAAAATGTGCAAAGAAAATTACAAAATCTAAATTAATAAATAATAAAATGGTGACATTAGGTCAACTAAACATCACCTCCTACTCATTTCAAATCTTATGTAGTTATATAAAAATTATGTTTACTGTGGGAACATGCTATGTTAGAATGAAGGTACCCTAGCAGGTTTGGCTAAGTGGTTAGAGCATCAGCCTACAAACTGTAGGGCCCCGGGTTTGATTCTGGCCAAAGGCACATACCTTGATTACAGACTCAATTCCTGGCCCCGGTCAGAGCGTGTGCAGGAGGCAACCAACTGATGTATCTCTCTCTCACATTGATGCCCCCCCCAAAAGCAATGGAAAAAATATCCTCGGGTGAGGATTAAAAAAAGGAATGAAGGGTAGTCCCTCTAAAAAGTGAAACTGTGTAGAGTCTAAGATCATCTTAATGACTCAGGATGTAGACAGGTAGGTAAATGCAGAGAAAGGTGCAGAAGGAGATGCACCAAACTGCTGCTCGTAGTGAATCTGAGGAGAAAAAGCAGATACGGCAGTGAGGGATAAACCAGGAAAAAAGACACCACACTAGGTATTTTAACAGAGAATTCAATATAGGGAATCAGTTACATCAGTGCCACTGGATTGAAAAAAGCTTTAAAAAGGGAACCTGAGCTAACACAGGGGTAATAACTGCGGGCAGCAGGTGGTAACCCTTAAGGTTGGGGGAACAAAGGGTACAGGCTGCAGTTGATCAAACCAAGAGGCTTAAAGGAGAGGTCCCTGTGAGGCCAGTGCTGGGAATGTCTCCAAAAGCTGGAGGCTGGAACCCACAGGTGATGCCAGAACGAAGGGCTGTTACCAGAGTGGCATAAACAGAACAGTCCCTTCTCCTTGCCTTTCAGGTCCTCTCCTGTGTCCTGAACAGAGAAACATAACAGGAAACCAGCTGACAAAGGAAAAACGTAGTTTGCAGTATCCAAAGCAGAGCAGAGAAAGGTGGACTAGGAGCTTACTAACCAGCACCCTCTAGACAGTGACAACATACCATTTTCCTTTGTACAGAAACTCTCCCTCTCTCCACCAGAGTATCCTTCTGAGTGAGCCACAGGGCCAATCTAGAGGCCATAGTAATTATTCATTTCTCTAATTCAATCCCAGTGTCACAGAAATATTCTACAACCTAAAGACTAAACTGTCAAATTAACCACACTCGCCCAGCCAGGCATGGCTCAGCGGTTGGGCATCGACTTAGGATCCAGGTGATCGGGGTTCAATTCCCAGTCAGGGCACATGCCTGGGTTGCAGGCTCAATCCCCAGTCAAGGGCGTGCAGGAGGCAGCCGATCAAGGACTTATCATTGATGTTTCTCTCTCTCTTTCTCTCCCTCTCCTTTCCTCTCTCTGAAATCAATAAAGATATATTTAAAAACAAAACCAACAAAAAACCAAATTAACCACACAATACTAATAAAGTACAAAGAAGAAGAGAGGCACTGGCTCCTTCCCATTTGCTTTCTGTTTCTGTCAGTGTCACCCCAGCACCAGCCCCTCATCTTGGCAGCAAGAGCTGCTTCTGGCCTCCAGCACTCCCCTAACCAGTCCCTCTGGCCTCTGTAGGCACCAGCAGCAGAGGGTACCTCTCCTCCAGTGCTAGGTTCTGATGGCCCTTGCTTCCTACCTGTCCTCCCAGACCCAGGGAGTGGCTACTGTTTTCTGTAGTGTTACCTTTGTGTTCCCACAGTGTCCTTTTTTTGCCCTTTTCAGTCCAACACCTATTTGATCAACTTCCTAAATGAAATTATTTTTGTTGAAATATCTAGCATGGTTTCTCTTTTCCTGACTGATGCAGAGTTCAGGGGAACAAAGTGAACTTCTTACTCCATACTCTGTATTGTTTAAAAATTTTTTGAGAATATATTCATACATCAGATATGTAACTTGAAGCTATTAAAAAAGAGACAGGTCAATATGCACTGATGTGGAAAGAGGTCCATCATCTGTTAAGTGAAAAAAAGTTGCAAAACGTTATGCATAGCAAGGTCTCATTTGTATTAAAAAGGATATGTATTTGTTTGTGTACCCACAGCAACACCCAGAAGAAACACCACACACCAACCAGTTTTCATTCTGTGGGACATACACGGAAATGGGGAAAGGATCCTTTTCCTTTAGAAACTCCTAAAATTATTTTTTGTTCTTAAGCATGCACATAGTACTTTTAGGTAAGTGTGTGTATAAACACACACCCGGGCTCTAACCCACACATAAAAACACTATCTGGAGAACCCTAGAGGCATAACAGCGCTTCTCAACTAAGACAATTTCTGCCACTACCCCCCCCTCCGTGAACATTTATTGTTGTCACAACTGAGGTGCTACTGGCATATAGGGAGTAGAGACCACTGATGCTTCTGAACATCCCACAAGGTACAGGACAGCTTCACGACAAAGAATGATCCATTCTAGTATATCAGTGCTGAAGGTGAGAAACCCTGCTCTATAACCTGGCTACTGTTAGCACCTTTGTGATCAGAACAGAAATACTCCACTTCTAATGCTGTGAACAGTTGGACATTTGCCTGAATTTTACAAGGGGCATGTGGATGAGCTTTGGTTTGGAGAACTTGCTTTCCTTTATTAAAAAAAAAAAAAAAGGCATTCAAATAGATAACACACACATATAATTAAAGCATATTCAAAGAGTACAAAAAGATATATGGTAAAAAGTAAGTCTCCTTTCCACTCTGGCTCCAGCCACCCAGACATATCCCTTTTGAAGGCAACTATTGTCACCAATTTCTTTTAAGCTCTTCCAAAAGTATTCAAAGCACACAAGGGCACAAGTATTACCTGTGACCTTTTCCTCTCCCCTCATGGCCCCCTATCCCATGTGGCAGCATATTCTGTATACTGCTTTGCACCTCACTTGCTTTGTTCACTTAAATATCATAGAGATCATCCCATTTTCAGCTATACATAAAATTTGTTTCAATCATTTGAACAGCTAAACAGTATGTAATATGGTCAACTGAAAGACCCTGAGGCAGTTTCCAGTATTTTGCTACTACTGAAAACGCTGCATGAAATAATTTTGCATACCTAGACTTTGGGCAATACATTCAAGATAAGCTGAGTAAATTACTAGCGGAATTGCTGGATCATATGGTATACATCTTTTAAATTTTGATGGATTTTCTTTTGAATAATACAGTAACAAAAATGTAATAGAGAAATGAGTTACTCAAGTGCTCTATTTAATAATGGCATACACCTTCTATTCTAATATTCAAACAGATTGGTCACAGAAAGCACCTAGAGGCAGACAGTTCCTTTTAGCCTTGGGGAGCCAGGGAAATCAAAACTATAGGGGTAAAAAGACAGATAACAACAAGTATTGGTGAGGATGCAGAGAAATGGAAACTGCTGCATTGCTGGTGGGAATGTAAAACGGTGCAGACACTTTGGAAAACAGTTTGGGCAGTTCTTTAACATGTTAAACACCGAGTTACCATATGATCCAACAATTCCATCCTAGGTATATACACCCAAGAGAACCGAAAACATCTGTCCACACAAAAACCTGTACACAAATGTTCATAGCAGCATTTTTCATAATAGGCAAAAAGTGGAAAAAATCCAAATGTCCACCAACTAATCAATGGATAAACAAATATGGAATATCCATATAATAGAATATTATGCAGTCATAAACATTATACTAAGTAAAAGCCAGTCACAAAAGACTACATATTATATGATTCCATTTATATGAAATGTCCAGAACAGGCAAATTCACAGAAAGTAAATTAGTGAGTCAAGGGTGAGGAGTGGGGACAGAATGGGAGTGACTGCCAACAGGAATGGGGTTTCTTTCTGGGGTAATGAAAATGTTTTGAAATTAGTGATAGTTGCACAATTCTGAGTATAACAAAAACCACTGAACTGTATGTTTTAAAAGTGTATCCTACGGTAAGTGAATTCTATGGTATGTGAATTATATCTCAATAAAGCTGTTATTTTTAAAACAGGGTGTATGGATAATACTTTCAACAATAAAGATAAATTAAGAAGAAAAACTTGGAAGGGAGAGGGTAAAAAAACAACAACAGGAAGTATGAAAAGCATCTTGCATACTGAAGTTATTCATGAAAGTTAGCCCCTGCTGAAAGAGAGAAACTGAAACTCAAGGTGATCTAAAGTGTTTTAGGTAGAACAGAATATTTTCAACAGAACTTAGTGGTTCATTTTATTTCATTTCTTTAAGTGTATAATTCAGTGGTGTTTAGTGTACTCACAAAGTTGTGTACTGGTTCACTATGAAGTGGCTAGAACCTGAAAACCGTTCTGTTGATTAGCAAATCTACTGAACAATCTAGTCTGTTCTCAGTCATTTTCAGGCGCCCTGGAGTAAGGAGTAGGGAACAATAGTTCTCATCCTCAAACCTAAACCACTCTGAGGAGATGAAATGCCACGAAGGAAGCCATCATCACACACTGGACTTCCAGAAGCAGCAAGAAAAATGATCTCCAGAAGAAACGAGCTTTCTAGATTAGGTTTTCCCAGTATTTAACAGATCCAGGAAATCCTGGTTTTCACAGATTTAAAAAAAGGATCAAGAAGTGAGTAAAGACAGATTGATTTTTTTTTTAAAAAACCCCAAAACAAAACTATACTGTTACAAAAATGACTCAAGAAGTAACATTAGTCCGGCTTTGTCCCACGCACCAAGAGGTCACCAGTTCCGGTTCCATTCCCGGTTGGGGCACATGCCTGAGTTGTGGGCTCGATCCCTGGTAGGGGAAGTGCAGGAAGCCACCAAGCGATGTTTCTCATCTATGTTTCTATCTCTTTCTCCCTCTCCCTTCCTCTCTCTCTAAAATCAATAAAAACATATTAAAAAAATAAAAAAGTAACATTAAATGGCAAAGCCAGTCATTTGCCATGAGTGTTTGACTGTCTAAAATCAACATTAAATTGTCGTAACACTTTATGAGCATGATACTTCCTGGTTTCAGCTGAGGCCACATCCCATGTGACTTTCTACCTCCTACAGAGGTGGTGCAAGCTTACATGCAGAGAAGAGAATGAAAGCATCATCCTTAATTAAGCACAAGCACACAGGCAAGGCCCAGCAGAATCTCCTACTGCTTGTCTGAAAAATGTATCACATTCTGGGAATTTATTTCTTCACTCCCACATCACACTACTACTTAACACTGGATAATTCTATAATGGGAACAGAGGAAAACTCAAACTATAAACAGGAGGGAGACAATGTAGCATAGTGATTAAGAGCATAGGCTCTGGAGTCAGACCTGGTCTGGGAATTATCAACCACGTGACTTTGGGCAAGTAACTTTACTTTTCTGAGTCTGTTTCTTCGTCTGTAAAAAGGAATGCAACTACACGATAGTAGCACCTAACAACAGGTTCTTGTGAGAATTAAATGACATTTCTGGAGGGTTTACTATGTGTCATAAAAAAAGGTTAGCTGACATTATGAAGACTAGGAACTCTCACAAATCACAAAGCTCTAAAAGAAGGGTCACTTTTCACTGTCTTCTTTGCAAAAGCCTCTGGGCCTAACAGTGCCTGGAAGAGACCAGGCAGGCAATAACCCTTTGTTGAATGGCCCCCCAAAATTAGGATATAGATGCATATTAGAACTGGGAAACAATGAATAAAAACCACAACTGTGAAGGTTTTCCAAGGTTCATTTGGACACTGTCTTCAGGAACGTTGGCTACATCTGGAGCCTTGTTATTTGATAAGCCCAAGAGTTTGTTCTAAACTACATCTGAGGGTACAATTACCTCACACCTCACTGTCTACATTGTCATGTAAATTCACACTATGAGTCTAAACAGGTTTTTGCTTACCATTTAGAGGGATTAAACAGCATCAGAGGAGGTTCAAATATATAAACTGAAACTGGTCAAAAAAGAATAGCCACATTTCAGAAAATATACCATTGGTGAGCTTTTTCCGTGATAAGGCTAATATTTTTTAAAAGGAGGCACAGTGAATTTAAGACATTGACATTTATAGCCGTAGCTCGACGCTTACTCTTGGAGGCCCAATTATCATCCCTGTCCATCTTGTAAGTGTCATGTCTTCGTCATCTTCTAGACCCCAGCTAACTGTGCCATCTCCTACTCCTTTCTGGCCTTCTTCGAGTTCTTCCAACAGTCGAAAATTGCGAGGGACTTTAACTCCTAAAATAAATGGAAAAAAATTCAAGATACTAGCAACTCCAGGGGAACTTGTAAACCTAGAGTTAGTTGCTCATTATCACTACTGGGGAATGAAGATGCTAACATGCAAATAATGCTGAAAAGTTGTTGCACCTCAAATTTGCTGCTTTCCAAGATATTTATAATTGACCAGCACAACCAAGGGGCTTATGGTTTTGTTACAGGTGAAGTGATGATAGAACCAAGACAGACATGCTCAAACCTGGAAAGACACCCCACTCCATCGCCATGGCTTTAACAAACTTCATAAAGGGCTAAAATGTGGAAATGTTGACTGATTTGGATCCACTAGTTTGAGATGAAACCATCAATATCAAGTGCTAACAAAAGTGCCTTCGAAGAAAAAAAGAGATTTGTTTTGTTCTTATTACACATCTCTGTGCTCATTTGTTGGAATAACTCTCAAACTACCTTAGGAGAAAGAGTCGTCCTGGCTGTATCAAATAACAATGTCCTCTTGATCAACTAAAAGTCAATCAAAGGCACCTAGGATAACATTTTTCAATTATTTAAGCCATAGTTTCTCTCATAAAAAGAGGGTAGCCAGTTCTCTAATTTGCTTGTTTCCAAATGTCTCAAAGCCTGACAAGTAGCTGATGAAAGCAAGTACACAAACACATCTCACAGGTTCCAGCCACTACTCCCGAGTTCAGGCTGAGGCTTAAGCTGTTCCTGGGTGTCTTCCAGAACAGAGCCTAGGTACTGGGGCCAGAGAGAGGATGAGGCTGTGGGAAGGCACACAGCAACTCTCCTAGGGTTGCTCTCCCAACCAGTCCTGCCTACCTCTCCTTCCTCCCACCTCTTTCCCTGGAATTTGGACTATTTCCTCCGGATAAAACTCAGGATCCAGGAAAGTTACGAGCTTTCTTTGCCTTAAATGCTGAGCCCCCAACTGGCTGGACTCTCAGAGGCAAGTAGCTCAATCTATGACTGTGAACAAAGACCCACTGGAGGGACTCAAGACCGTGGAAGGTGTTCCCAGTATATCTCAGTATTTCCCAAAGTGTGGGATGCATGCTACTATTAATTCAATTTGAATAAATACCTGAGCATCTACTATATATTAGATACTTTTCTAGGCACCAGGGAATAAGCAGTAAACAAAACAAAAATGTCTGCCTTCACGGAGCTTACATGAAGGCACATATAATTGACAAAATAAATATGTAAATTATATAGTATGATAGATGGTGGTGTTCTGGAGCAGAAAGTAATGAGAGGAGGAGTTACAATTTTAAATAGGGTGATCAAGGAAAGTCTTATTGCAATCAGGAGTCATGACTAAATACCTGAAGACAGGGGAGCCTGACTTATGGATGGCAGGGAGGGGTCCAGGCAGAGGAAACATGCAAGTGCAAAAGCCCCTTAGAGAACCTTGAGCATGGTCAAAGAGTAAAGATGCCAATTTAGCTGTAGTAGAAAATTAGGGACTCCAACTGTTAGTGAGTAACATTAAAAAGCCACTGCAGTTCTAAACAGAGGAGTAACAGGATCTGACTTGTTTTTAACAGGATCCCTCTGAATACTGTGTGAAGAACACAGTGAAGGGAGCTAGAGCAGGTACAGTTAGGAGGCTACTCCAAGAATCCTGCAAAAGATAATACTGACTTGGACCAGGTTGATGGCAATAAAGGTGGTGAGAAGTAGCACAACTCTAGATATTTAGATGTCTGAGCTGATAAGATTTGCTGTCAGGTTGCCTATGATGCATGAGAGAAAGAGGAGTCAACTATGGCTCCCAGGCTTTTGGTTTCAGCAACACATTAGATGATTTTAGGTGCACATGAGTGAACATTTGTTTTTACAGTCATGTATTTATTTTTAAGAATAAATTATTTAGGTTAAGTAATATTAAACTAACTTCCTATTTATGCTGATGGTAAATTTTTCCTTTTAAAATAAATGTAAGCAAGAGAGTCAGTTGAATGAAGAAAAATATCAAATAGCACAACAAAACCCTGTGCTATATGCACAGCATTCTTGAATGGCTTGTCTGGGAAACACTGCCATTTTTTATCCATAGAACAGCCAACTGGATTATTTAACTCTTCTGGATTAAGTCTCCTCGAGCAAACACAAAACTGAAGGACGTCTGTGACATTATAAGCAAAAAGCCAGAGGATAGATACATCTTTTGTTCAGAAAGAGTTAAATTTAAATCTTTAATAATCCTAACTAATTTGGCTTAGGGGGAAAAAAAATCACTGTACATTACTATTGGTTAATTTATAAACCTAAACTAATACAAACAGTCAAAGAAGAACACAGAATCATACTGATAGGAAGACGGATAAATATCTGAGGTACCTGTTCATAGATGGTATAATGGGCTGAATTGTATCCTCTCAAATTCATGCTGAAGCCCTAACTCTCAGCACCTCAGAATGTGACTGTATTCGGAAACAGTGCTTTTAATTAATTTATTAATTTATTAATTTATTTATAGTCCTCGCCCCAGGATATTTTTTCCATTGCTTTTTCAGAGAGAGTGGGAGAGATGGAGAGAGAGAGAGGGAGGGAAAGGAGGGAGGGAAGGGGAGAGGGAAACATTGATGTGACAGACACATGGATTGGTTGCCTCCCGCATGTGCCCCTACCTAGAATGGGGACTGAGCCTGCAGCCAGGGTACATGCCCTTGGCCAGAACTAAACCCGGGATCCTTCAGTCTGATGCTCTAACCAATGAGCCAAACAGACTAGGGAGGAAACAGTGCTTTTACAGAACTGATTAAGTGAGAGCATTAGGGCGGGCCCTAATCCAATTCGACTGATGTCTTATAAGAAGAAATTTAGACACACAAAGAGACAACAAGGGCACATTTTTGTATGGCGTAAAGACCATGTGATGAGGGCACAGTAAGAAGGCAACCATCTGCAAGCAACAACCCAGTCTGGTATTTTGTTAGGCAGCTCTAGTAAACTAATACAGATACTAAGTGAGATCTTAAGCTTAAACTGGAAAGGATAGAGACCAAGATGATAGTGGTTATCTCTGGGTACAAAGATTATGGATGATTTTTTCTGTATTTCCTGACTTCTTTTACCTCTCGTTATATGCCTACCAAAACAAAACAATAAAAATACAATTAGGAACCATGTCAACCACACTGTAGGTAAGGTCCTTCAGGGCCTTTGCACTTGCTATTCCTGCTGCCTGGAACACTCTTCCCCCAGAAATCTAACAGTCATGCTCCCTCACCTTCTTCAGGGCTTCAGTTGTATGACACCTGATTGCAATAAGGATCACAGATTCTCTGAGAGTGGGACTCTCACTTAATGGTATTCCCTAAGAGACTAATTGTAAGTGTCTGGGGATTTTTAATATTACCAAACTTGTTCAAATCAAATGGAAATGGCAAAGTACAGCAGCTTCCAGGGCTAAGTCCCTCATTATTGAATGGAAGTTGCTCTTTTTGGCAAGATAAATGTGCTACTTTCTTGTGTCAGATAAAACTTAAGTCAGGCTGGATTAACTACTTCTGCTATGACTATTCCTCTTGTAAACTTTGGTAAAGAACATCCTTATAGCTAGAAATGTTACCTCTTCATCTAACAACCAGATATCACAAGCTCACTGCTGTTAGTTTCAAAACAGGTGATGAATTCAAGTTATATTTTTCTGATGTTTGATTCCTACTTGTGAAGTAGGAGAAAATATATTAGTAATGAATCCTATACTTCCAACAAACATTTCCATGGGGTTAGGCATTCAAATACTTAAAGTGTGCAAGGCCCACATACACAATTGAACAACACAACAAAAAGAGTCAAACTTATTTTAGATTAGTATTTGGAACAGCAGAGAGAGTAAAGTCAGCTTTCTGTTATTAATTCATTTGTTTTTACATTTGTTATTACATAATATTCATATCATGACACTATAGGATAATTTGATTTAATTATAAAGCAGACATCAGAAACAGTTTAATAAATGAAAAACTTTGGATTGGCCAATATCTATTAGGCAGTCTTAAATATTCCAAGCAGGAGCTGGAATATTCATATAAATATCAGAGTAATTGTACTACATGCTAATTAATTACAATAAGCATTTATTCCATTTGAATAGCAATTCTCAAACTTCTTTGGTCTCAAGACCTCTCTTAAAAATTACTGAGGACTTCAAAGAGCATTTGTTTCTGTGGGTTCTAGCTACTGATATATACTAAATTAGAAATTAAGAGATTTTTAAAATACTTAATTCATTTAAAACTAACCACAACAAACCATTGCATGTTAATATAAGTAACATATCTTATGAGATAACTGTATTTTCCAAAGAACAAAATAAAATTAGTGAGAGTAGTATGACTTTGCAAATTTCTTTCATGTCTAGCTTAAAACAGGTTTAAGAACTGAGGTGAGCTGGCAAATACATATCCTGTCCAAAGGGGACAGTCACTCCTTTGCTCTGGCCAAATATCTGTGGGTCAGATTCTGCTAATGGTCCAACACTCTGCAACATCTGGGGTCACCTAACTGTCCTCAAAAATCCCTTTGAACCCCAACATCCTAGGTTTAGTTCAGCAGATATTTTAAATCCTTTCTTTTGTCAGAAGGATAAGAAAAAAAATTGATAAACATTGTGCTGGTTAGGCATCAGGCAGTTAAGTACTCTGTTAACCTTTATATAGCTAAATCTTGAATTTAAGTCCACAAACTGGATAGCATTTAAAGAGACTTAGTTTCTAATTCATTTTTTCTAAGCCATAAACTTTTATTTTCATCCAAAAATTCATAAGAAGCAAAGTTGGGGAATAAACCAGGAATTACAAAAAAAATTTACAAATTATGAAGTGATTCATTTATTTTTTTCTGATATTTAAACAGAAGTGGTTAATTAGCATCAGGTTTGCTAGTATACTGAACTCTCTACTTGGTAAGGGACCCCTTGGGGGCTCACCATGTTTAATGTGCACAAGTCTGAGCTCGCATCACACTTATAGGCAAAAAATCCACAAATTTCAGGACTTCAATTAAAAAAAAAGTTTGCTAGGTTTTTTAACCTGTTTGTCAAAACCTCCCTTTACATAAATTTACCAGTAACATATGCATACATACACACACCTCCTTTCAGTGCAATAATTATGCAACACCATGACAGACCTTATAGGGGCTCTTAAACAAAGAAAAACAGGCCTCCCAATCAGAGTATAAAGTCTCACTATGGAAGCAAGATATACACACACCAAGTTCAAAAAAACAGAACAGTATTAAAATATATGAGAAATATAATCTATCACAGGGCAATGTTTCTCAACCTTCATGGGGGGGGGGGTGTCACAGACCCCTTTGAATTTGATGAAAGCTAAAGAGGTGAGGCCATGCTACTAGGAAGGACTGGACTTTATCCAGAGGGTAATTACTGGGGAGCTGCAAATGGCTCTGAGTAGGACAAGAGATAAGGCAAATCTCCTGGGTAATGTTCAGGATGGGCTGGAAGGCTTAGAGGCCAGGTTAGGGAAGTGTTACTAACAGTCTCCAAAGCCAGAGGCATTTGCTTAGAGCAAATATGTGACAGGACATGTTATCAGACTTCTTACAGGCATAGATAGGTAGACAACAGAAGGAATATTAAGAGATTTAGGGCAGGGCATAACAATTTGCATGACTGGTAGCTGCCATTTTTACAATGTGACATAAAAACAACTGGCCTCCACACCATAGGCTTCAGATAAATATTTGTTGAAAAAAAACCTGAGCAAAGGATAAAAAGGTATGTACACTCCATTTTATAAAAGATGGAGTCTTTTATACAAAGACTACGCAAAGTCAACCTAGGCTTCTTTGTATGTGTATACTCACTCATATAAATGGTTTTCTTTCTTTCTTCCCTCCCTCCCTCTTTTAAAAAATTTATCTTTATTGTTGAAAGAATTACAGATGTCCCCCTTTCCCCCCCATTGACCCCTTCTACCCCACACCCACCCTAAATGATCTTTTGATAGTTTTTATGATCACGAACAAGGTATGTGGCCTATCATTCCATTTTAAAAAGGCTGGTCAGGGTAATGGCTAAGTTATCTTCCACAAATAGGAATCAGAGTAGAGTATACTTTCGAGAAAAATCTTTAATCTCTCAGCAGAGGATTAAGAGCACAGGCTTAGAATCAAGTTCTCATTCCCGAATTTTCTAGCCATCTAGCTGTGTGACTGCAAGTTACCTTGAGCCTCAGCAAAACAGGGATCTCAAAATACTCCCTGCCTCTATAGGTGGCAGGATGAATAAATGAATGAAAACCTGTAAAACACCTTCTGTAATACCTGAATTGCCTTTATCAGCACTGTATTATTTATCATAAGATTAAAAAAAAACACGCAATGACCCCACATCCCCTTTTAGCTACTATCTCATATCTTTGTTCTTTCTTAGCAAAAAACCTCAAAAGGGCTGCCTAGACTCCTTGTCTGCAAACTTTCTTGCACCTACTCCAATCAAACTTTTCTATGTAGTCACTAAAGCTGCTCTTGTCAGGGGCACCAAGCAGCACCCTCCAGCCAAATTCTGAGGTCAATTCTCAGTCCCCACCCCAAGTTCCTGGAGCTCTCAGCAGCAACCAATTATCCCCTCCTTTAACTCTTTTTTCCCTTAGCCTCGGGTGCTCTTCTTACCTCACAAAGAGCTTGGCTTCACCTCCCTGTCCTCCAAACACTGGCTGCTGGGCTTCAGGGCACAGCCCACCAACCTCTGCTCCTCTGTCTACTCTTACTACCCAAGTGATTTCACCTAGACCAAGGAAACTAATGACTCTTCAGTTTATATTTTCAACTAACTGCCAGCTAGACATCTCCATTTAGATGCTTAATAGGCCTCTCCAACTTAAAACATTTCCAAACAGAAGTCCCTTACAACACTCCTCAATCTACGCCAAAAACTACCCACTCCTCAATCTCAGTATATGGCACGTTAACTAGTTTGCTCTTGCCAAACATCTTGGAGTCATAATAAGAAATCTTTCCTTTACATCCCATACCTAACCTATTTCCAAATATATCCCAACTATCATCATTTTCACCATCTCCCCAGTGATCACTGTAATCCATGCCACCTCAGCTTCTTACCTGGTTTCTTAGTCTACTGGGTCTCTACCTATTGTCCACAGTGACCTTTTAAAGGTAAGTTAGATCCATCATTCCCCTACTCAAAGCACCCTCCCCACCTACCCTTGCAACCAGCATACGTCCAAACTCCTTACCTCGACCACAGAGATGCACCTGCTTCTCTCACATCATTTCCTGCCACCCTTTCCCTCGCTCCTCACCGTCCTTCAGCCATACCACTCAACTTTTATGAATGAGCAAATTGACTTTCTTCCTTTGCATTTGCTGTTCTCTTACCCTAGAATTCTGTCCCAGAGCAGTAAATAGGTTGCTGGCTCCCTTAATCCTCATTAAGATCTAACTTCCCATTCCCTTATCTTGCTTTATTTTTCTTCACAGCATTCATAACCACTTGACATTAGTTTATTGTCTCTCTGTCTTTCCCATCTGAACATAAACTCTTTGAGGGTAAAACTTCATCTGTTTTGTTTACTGCTGATTTTCCAATACCTTGAAGAGTGTTTTGCTCAGAGTATGCACTCAGATGCTGAGTGTTAGCTAGCGATATTATTTCAGAATGAATGATGCTCAATGTCACAAAATTCTAACTCTGGCTTATTTCTGGAAAAAACAACAGGGAAACAATCATAGTACTATTAAAAGGAAGTCTAACATTATAAAGATTATCAGAGGGGCTTAGTATGGATTTTAAATAGCCCAAGAAAAGTTACCCATTAAATTGTGAATATAGAGATCTCAGAAGAAACAAATCTTAAGTTAGAAGCCAGGCATTCTGCAGAGGTTCCCCTCCCCCATATACCTTTACCCTCACACAATGTGCTGTACTCTTTTCTTTAAATTTTCTTTTCTTCCTTTTTTATTGTCTGATACTGTTTTCTATTTTGAGATTAACTATTACTTGACAACTAGCTTTCTTTTAACATTTTTAGTTTTCGGCTTTATTTTTTAATGAAGTGTGAGCGAGACTTTTAGGGAAACAAATCATAAAACAAAAGATTCTTCACTATAAAATAAAATACATATGCTAGTATGCTACTGATATTTCAAACCATTTAGAAACTGCATATAAAGGTAACACATCAATTATTTCTACAAAGCAAGAGCATTTTACTCCAAATGGCCGATCACATCCTAGTTCTAGAACTTTCAGGGGTACTCCAGAGACATAAATCCAAATATTGGTGTTCAGAGATCCTGAAGACCTTGTGAGTGTATCAGTCACAAGTGAAGACTTCATCCCATCCTAAATGGAGAGTAGAAGCTCAAAACTATAATAATTAATTTTAACAAAAGATTTCAGTCACTATATTAAAAAATTAAATCCACATATGCAAAAAAAACCCTAGAAGCATATAAGATCAAAAACCTCAAGAATACTGTAACCTATTTTTCTTCCTACTGCACTTTAACCCATTGAATCAACCTAAACTTTAAGATTTCTAACATTAATGTGTGAACCTGACTCCTAACAGGCAGCTGGAGAAACAGCTTCAAGTGACAATACAGAGGATGTAAAAATGGATTGTCGTCAATCTTAATAGACTATAACTATTAAAAAGTTAACCATGAAAATGTTAAGATAACTTCACCAAGGTGCTAAAATATCACAGCAATCCAAAGATTAAAAAAAAAAAAGAAAACATTTGTTCCTGTTACTTCAGAATTCTTTCCAGAAGAATTTTTCCTGGATCTTTGTCAGTATCAAAAGTCATCCAATTATTCTCTTGGCTAAATATAAACTGAAAAGTCAGCAGCTGCAGGATATTACAAAGAAAATATGACAACTAAGTTGAAAAAGCATGAATATTTGATAGGGTTTTACACCATGTCATAGTAAAACATTTAATGCAGTAATTTCAAACACAGCAATATAATAAAATATTTCTGGTACAAAAAGGATTCTGAAACATCTTTTGGGAAAATCATGACCACAAAACAGCAGCTATAACAGCATGCCAATCAGGAAAACCCTGGCCTGGCCTGGGTCTTGATTAAAAATGGCAGAGCCTCACATGTTTCTCTTGAAAAGAAAGCTGCTAATTAAAACTGGGTTGTTTGCCTATTCAGGGAAAACAGTGCATAGAGCTAGGAGTCTGGTTGGAAAATAAGGAGGCCTGGAAGGTGATGTACCTGGATTCGATGTTCCTGAAAACTAGACAACTTAGGGAAGTTAACCTTTATTTCTGAGCAACTGTCAAGTGCAGTCTGCCTAGTTAGTGCTTGCCCAGGAGCATATTTTTTCTCTCTTTCTCTACAGTATCACCTGGGAACTTGCTAGAAACGAACATTTTCAGGCTGAGCATCAGAGGACTTATTCTACACCACAGAACTGTTGAATCTGAAACTTGGAGGGTGGGGCTCAGCAATCTGATAAACTCTCCAGGTGATTCTGATGCACACTAATTTGAGAACCACTAATCTAAGGGGAAGAAACAGTGGCAATCATTCTTTACAGTCCAGACAATGTGACAACAAACAGCTGGTGGCAAAAGGCAAAACTCTGTTTTTTTTGCTGCTAGGGAGACCAAGGCCAAAGATTAGATTTTCTCTGACAGGGTGGAGACAAAGAATAAGATGTGGGCAGTGTGTCAGGACAGAAAGGGAAGGAGAGGACAGAATTAATTCTATGCTCAAGTACCTTTATAAACACCAACTAACCAGGACAAGAGCTTTCCTTTTTGAAAGGCTGAACTGCCACTTTTGCTTCTGCCCTATCAGACGCGTTGTTTCTTCAAGTGTCAAGTTTATACATTTGGCTGTATCAAGGTAAGGCCTGGATTAATTCACTGTAACCTCAACATTTATGAAGCACTTACTCTACATCAGGGACTATGCTGAGTGCCAGGGACATAGCGGAGAACAAGGCAAAAATCTTGCCCTAGTGGAAAGGCACAGAAAATATTCAAGAAAAAAAAAGAAACTTCAGATGAAGTTAAGCACTTTGGAAGAAAACAGAACAGAGGTGTGACAGTAACTGAGAAGACGACTGAATGGAGTGGTCAGAGACGGCCTTTCTGGAGAGCTAAGACCTGAAGAACAAGGAGGAGTCCGTCATGTGAAGGTCTGGAGCAGAGCATTAATTCCCAAAAGGAGAAGAACAAACCAGAGGTGTATGTACTATCACGTGAGGTCAGGGAGCAGGCAAGGGCAAGGCCAAGAAGGCCTTGTGGGCCATGGAGAAAAGACTGATTTTATTCTAAGTGCGGTGGGAAGAGCTTTCTGCAGGGGAGTGGCAGTTTCTGTTTCATGTCTCCTCTATGGATAACTCTGCCTTTTCTAAGAATGTACTGGAAAAGGGCAAGACTGGAAGCAGGAAGCTTTTGCAGTCTTCTAGGCAAGAGAAAGATGGTTCTGGTTGGACAAGAATGACAATAATGGAGATGGAGAAGAGGAGAATTTGGCACCTGTAGTGTGGTTACACCTACTGGACTTGTGATGGGGAGAATGTGAGGATGAGTAAAGAATCCTCCTTGACAGTCACTACTACCTATCCATGAAAGAACTAATCAGCCAAGGCAGAAATGTCAATAGGCCTGCCAATAGCTGAAGGAACTTGAGATGATTAGCTGAAGAACAGGCAGAGGGGGCTGGAAGAATAATATAGCCAAGAGCTTGTGTCCTAGAACAGAAATGTCCTGGTTCTGTACCCTGGCTCTGCAAGTCAGTGGTTCTGAGCCTCAGTTTCCTCACTTTCACAATAGTTACCTACTTCAAAGAGTTTCTCTGAGAAACGAGATTATGTATTTAATACAGTATTTAGCACATAGTAAGCCTTAGAAATGCAGTTTAAAGTCTGAAGGGCTTGCATGTAAATGAAGACGAGGACCTACTTTGTACACGATATAAGGGGAGTCCCAAGCCCAATGAGTGAGTGTAAGTTACTGAGTATAATGTATAAGCAAGAGCTTCCTTAGAAATGGACTAGCCCTGGCTGGTGTGGGTTAGTGGTTAGAGTGTTGGCCCGCGCACGGAAGGGTCATGGGTTCAATTCCCAGTCAAGGGCACATACCTGGGTACCTGGGTTGCAGGTTTGTTCCCCGGCCCGTCAGGGAGAATGCAGGAGGCAACCAATCGATGTTTCTTTCTCTTTCTCTCCCCCCAACCCTTCCACTCTATCTAAAAGCAACGAAAAAATATTCTTGGGTGAGGATTAAAAAAAGAAAAAAAAGAAAAAAAAGAAATGGACTTCACATTACTCAGAATGGAATAAAAAGGGGCCAGGGATGGTATAAAAAGGGTTCCTGCTACAGGTGGCAGATGCTTCTCATTAAAACTGTTTCTTTCACCAAGCCTGACCACCCCAAGACCTAGGAAGAGCATAGGCCCAAACCCATGCCTTTCCATCTCCTTCCTAAGGTACTAGAGCAGGCTGGGGAGGGAAATAAAGTCAAAACTCCTGGGCTCTAGTTCGAGTGTAATCACTCCTCAGCCAGCTACCAATCTCCCTCAGTAATACTGTGGGGCGAATACTTCTCTTGGTTAGCTCACTGGGTTGTGGAGAGTTGGATGAGATGACACAGCAGGTAAATCAAAGTGCCTGGTAAACTCTAAAGTACTATACACAATATAAAAGTAATAGTGTTAAAATAGTTACTTCACCAATGTGCTGCTGCTCTGTACTTCACTGGGGCTTTTCAGAAGTAAACAGAGGATTCCTCACCTTACATTTTTGTATTCCACTTTTATCAAATTACTGTAGAGCAACATTCAGGTGAAAGAGAGAGGAAGTGAGAAAGAATGTGGTGTGTGTGGGGGGAGGGAAAGGTGGTTTTAAAGTTACTGTGAAGGGGAAAATCACGATCATTAAAATTAACCTTGACAATCCCTACGGAGAGCAATAGGTTGTACTGGCTCAGCAAAGCGTTTCCCCCTCCACCACCAGGGCAGATTGCTGTTTCTTTGGCTGAGCACTATATGAAGCAGTTCTCTTGAATGCAAGGCTCACGCTGTACAAAAGGCACTTAGCTACAACAGGCACAACAAGATGCTCACACAGTGAGACACTTGGGAATGAGACCAACTAAGGAGCCTACAGGTTCTCATCTCCCATCTCCACCTCTCTCTGGGGAACACCCTTGAATGGAATGGAAGATTACTTAACCTCCATTGCCCATATGATTAAATTTTCATAAGCTGTGTGTGTATGAGGCCATGTCAATGTATGCAAATTTAAAATCATGCCCAGCCAGGGCTTACCCTCTGGCACCCAGTTTCTGGTTATCTGTCATGGAAGCCTGTGGGATGCTGGGTGAGAAGTTCCTGGCAGCCAAGAGCCACTGTATATAAGGTCCTGCAATCCTGGACAAGGCACCAGTCACAGTGCAGGCATCTGGAGGGATTCTTGTAAGCTATCCACAATTCCACCCTCTAGGATCTACGCAGATATAACACCCTGCAGAGCCAAGGGAGGTGGGAAGGTGCTGTAGCCAAGTGTGAAAGCAGTGACCATAAAAAACTAAGTTCATCCCTTACAGGAACTCAAAGGCTTCACAGCTGTTTCCTGGCAACCAGCAGCAGATTAATCAAGGGGCCTGTTCTAAACCTGACTAAGGAAGGCCTCAGGGCCCCTGACCACACCTCAAAGAGACTTCTCAGGATCAGAAAGCAAAGAGGCTAGTACATTCATTTTAGTTTGACCCAATTAAGATCTTTCTGCTTCCACTCTTAGCACTCTGCACTCCTTTCACTGCCTAGGGGCACAGGCCAGATCTTGTCATTCCCCAGTTTTTCAGACTCTTGACTCATTCATTCATTCACTCAACAAATATTTACTGAATGCCTGCTTCATGCCAGGCACTTGTTCAGTGGTTTCCCTTTACAATGAATAAAATCCCAAAGCCACATCTCTACAACTCACCATCCTTAGTAAGGCCCTTGCACGGTGAGGCCTTTATTTTCTTCTTTCAACATGCCAAGCTTGGTCCTGTCACAGTGCCTTTGCACTCACTGTCTCCTCCCTGTCCTGCTTGTGACACATGAAGTAGGACTGGCTCCTCCCATCATTTGTCTCAGTTTGAGTGCCCTCTCCCAGAGAAGTCTTCCCTGACCACCACTCCAGACACCCTTTATCACATCGTAAATCTCCTTCCTGGTACTTAACTGCTGTCTGAAATGGTCTTTATTATTTGCTCCTTATGGCCTCCTCCCTGACTAGAACAGAAGCTCCTCAAGGACAGGGGCTATGCCCATCTTGTTCGCTCTTCACAACGGGACACAGCAGGCTTGTTGAATAAACAGATAAAGGAGTTTTGGGAAACCCACTGTAAGGCACCTCGAAGCCCGTTCATGTTATCTAAATCATGCCAAGTGCTCCTGTATTCCACTAGACAGCAGCTGACAGTGCTTTATCTGACCAGCATTGCATTTACGAAACACTCTTCAATTGGCAGGGCCTCAAGAAGTTAGAATTAAGTAGCTGTTAAACCAAACTGTGGGTAGCCAATCTCAAGTGGCTGACAACAGGGCCGAGATGCAATACCACTACAACGCTGACTGCTAGAGGTACCCCTTTCCCCCCCAGTTCATAGCAACCTGGCAGGGGTGTTATTCTGGTGAAAAGTTTACCACAGGAGTCTAGCTGGACTCAGCCTCTCTCTTTCGACAGTGTCTATGACAGTATCTTGGTAAATGAATTGAATCAGCACTGTTCCAACTGAAACCAAAATCTACAAAGATTGTATGGTCTCCTCTATCCTCCAGGAAGATCCCGCTGCTTTAAGTGTAAGTGGCAACTTTTGGTGGGACACTTTAGTCAGATCCCCTACATCCATTTCCTTCTACTTCCACCCAACAATCAGACAAGGATGACTCCTTGGGTTACTAAAGGAACATCACCCTGGAAAGATGGATTCCCCTCATCCTGTTCATTTTAGGTCATCGACCTTCTCCTGACAGTACTGCTGCTGTGTGGCCTGAAAGAGCCAAAGGCTTTCAGTACCCAGGCTAGTGGCCCTGTTATTTCCTCCATCAGAGCTCACCCATCAGAGCTCACCCATCATCTGGGAGGATCTCCTTGGCCAACTTCACTGGCAGGCACTTCAGGTACAGCCTTCTCCACAAAAAGGGGACACTGTCACCCCCAAATCCTGCACTTCCAGAATCTGACTCTTGTCCCATCGGCCTCTCTGGGACCTCTGCCAGCCAATCCTCACCCCTCGTCCTCAGGAAGGCCAGTCTGAGTCCATCCCCTGACGTCCAACTGTGGGACAGTAAGTCTGAAACAGGCCTTTCAGGATTTCACCTTCCTTGGGCCCACCTTCGGCGTCTAGAGAAGGGAATCCAGTCTCAAAACATATGCTGCTTGTCTTAACATACCAGGGAATGGAAGAACTCCGCTTCCCCAAAGTGGAGGTTTACTCGGCCTTCGTTCCCCAGGCAGCCACCCAGGAATTCCCATCTCATTTGTTCCTCTCCCCATGCCCATTCTGTCTACCAGAAATTTCTGACCTGAACCCATACATCTGTCCCCACTGTGGAAAGAAGTGCCAGTCTTCATAAAACAGACATTCCTAGGGGATGCTTCCCTCACCCAATTAAAGAAGATTCTTTTTCTCTAAAAGATACATCTCTGAAACCTGGCAGTGGGTACACACTGCACGGGGCTTCCCTCAGTTGACCTCCCCCCCCCCCCC
>NW_015504675.1:25322-58241 GCF_001595765.1 Miniopterus natalensis | reverse complement strand
CCCCACCGCAACCCAGCCAGACATCTCCGGGGCTCCCGATTCACCTATTTTTCACCCAATATCACAAGTGCCCAGCTAGTGCCCCATTGGAGCCTGCCTCCTACAAGCTAACATCTGTGTCCTCAAACGGGCTGGCAATGACGGAGTCATTTCACTATCGGCCGCACCAACAAGCACCCTCGGCTGAGAGATCCTTTTCCCTCCTCTCGCTTATCGTGTGGAGACGCCCTTAATCCTCCCAGGAGCAGCCAGCCCAAGGCTCCCCTTCTCTATTTAAAACAGACATTTCCTCAGCTAACCCCATCCCCAAACTAACGCCGGAGCCGTCCCCATAGCCAATGGGGGCTCCTTTCAGTCATCCCTCAGGATCCCGTTTCCTCCGCCCATCCATCCTGACCGGCTTCTTTGAAGTCCCAGCCAAACGGACATCCCAAGGTTCCCCCCTCACCCGGACCCACGGCACCCAGTGAAGGACTTCCATCCGCTTTGGGGAGCCGCCTCCTCCTCCTCTAGAGAACCCCTCGATCGCCCCCAAAGAGCACCAGCCTCAAGCTCCTTAGAAGTGCCTCTGGGCTCGTCATTCGCCCGCTCCGGCCGCTCAGCAGCCCCGCGGGGCCCGGTCCTTCCTCTCAGTGGGGGCTGCACACCGCCCGGGGGAGCTTCAGGGCCTCGCCGCGCCGCCCACAGGCCCCTCAGGCCCCCGCCCGTGCTTCCGGCCGCCGCCTGCTCCTCCTCCCCACTCAGGCCGGCATGGTCGCCGCCGCAAAGCCCGGCGGGCAGATTCAGTGCAGAGGCCCTGGTCACGCTGCAATGGCCTTTGAGAGCCCCCGACCCCCGGCTCGAGCCCGCGCTCCCTCAGCCGGTCGGGCCCGGCGCCCCCGCTCACCCGAGCCCGTGGTGGCTGCCATCTTGCGTCGCTGTCGCTCGAAGGCCGGCCCCTTCTTCACCCCCCACCCGTTCCCGGGCCCTTCTGCGCAGGCGTGCGCGAACGCGCAGACGCCGCCGCTGACGCCCGCTCTGCGGACCACGCGACCCGACGCGGGGAAGGTTCCCCCCCCCGCCGCTGTTTTAGAGAGAGGAAATGCGTGCGCGAGGGCCCAGCAACCTGAAAGTGCCTCCGGGCTCGGGTGCGAGGGAGGTACTGAGGTGCTTGGCGAGAAGGGCAGGGATGATCAGTCTTGGGAGGGCGCGATTGTAAAAGAAAGTAGAGAAGGAAAGCTGCAAAAAAGCGCCTATTTCGCTCTGGGCATTTTTCCTATCTGGTTGGATCCTCACAACCTCTCTACCAGGTGGGGATTAATGTGAAAAATGGAGCTGAGAGGGGTTAAGCGATTTATCTGAACTCAGCTGTTAAGTGAATAAGTCACAGTTTGAACCCAGGCCATATCGTCTTGCTTCCAGAGTTGATGCTCCCGGGCCAGAGGAGGCTTGTAGCTGGACAGCTAAATGATTTGAAGGCATTAAGGTGGCAGGGAAAGCATTCATTCATTCATTCATTCACTCGTCAATCCATCTGTTCATCCAAACTGTGCTTGGTGCTGGGGGTGGACATACATCCCTGAAGAAGCAAGTCCTTGCTCTTATGGGCTTACATTCTAGTCGGAGACAGAGCAAGTAAACAAAAGGGAAAGAACACAATTATGATAGGATAGAGAGTAAACCAGGGAACGGGCAGCAGAGGATGGTCAGAGAGACTCCTAAGGTGGTCACCTTTCAAGGGAGACCTGAATGATGAGAAGGAGGTAGAGGAAACTGTTTACAGGCCCTGGGGACATATCTCCACCTTTACTGTAAATGGTCTGAGAAGCTTTTATGTTGTTGAAACAGGATGTGAGAAGTGAAGAGACTGTTTCAAGGTCACACAGCTAAACACTGGCAGAAGAACCAGAACTTTGAGTACAGAGGACCAAAAAAGCCAGAAGCCCTTACCCAGCACATCCAATTCATCACCTTGTTGTGACAGCAATGCTTCCTGAGCATTTCTCAACTCCATCCACTTTTCCTACTTAGGGGAGGCTGCCCTTGTCTTCCACTTGGATGACCCCATCAGCTTATTCCTGCCTCTATGGTCCATTCTCTACATGGCAGCAGAGTCTGGTCAAAAACCCTTCTGCTAAAACTTTCAGTGGTTCCCCACTCCCTGGGGATAAAAATACAGACTACAAATTGAGTGACCATAGAATTATAATTCAACAAGGACAATCATCAGAATGAAAGGGGGCCTGGTATATATAATCTTGTTGGGACAACAAGAAGAAACCAGGATTCCCCAGGGCAAACCAGGATGGATGCCCACTCTACCCACAACCCTGTATGTAGGACCAGTGTGGTGTCTAAGGCCCCAAATTTAAGGAAGCTTTCACTCTGGGGTCCTGGCTTTGCACGTGCATGACCCTATGCGTGAGTGCCTCCCTAACATTGGCATCCTGGGTACCTCCCTCCCCCCATGGCACTGCCTGCACCTCTGAGACTTGCTGTATCTCTCCAGTTACACTGGCCGGAACACATGTCCTTTCCCTCCTCAGGGCCTTGGACTGTGCTATTCCCACTTTTCAGTTCTCACAGCCAGCATCACTCATGAATTTCTCAGTGTGTCATGTGTATCTCCTTCCCAGCACTAGCCACACACAATTATCTTGACATTATTCCATGTATGACATGATTCAAGTTTACCTTGAAGAGAACAGAAAATATTTGCCCTGGACTTTGGATCATTATAAAGTGTCAGGTAGCAAGTTGGAAGCATTTGGGCTCCTAATGTGGACTCAGCTCTAGAGTGTAATTTTCTGGGTTCTAGTCCTTCACCACTCACTTGGCTGTGTGACTTCAGGCAAGAGACTTGAACTCCGGGAGTCAGTTTCCCTTTCTGAAAAGAAGGGTGAGCATATCAACCTCATAGGGTGGCTGTGGAGATAAAATGCTTTGAGAAAACCCTTTGGCATACTGGGAGGAGGGGAAACTAGAAGAACTAACATTTACCAAGGTATCATATCCAGCTTTTAATCCCCACAACTCAATGCGGCAACTCCTAGAAATATCCCCATTTTAGGGATGAGGAAACTGAATTTTTGAGCTAACAGATGGAGACGTGAGGATTAAAACACCAGCCTCTTATCCACGATGCTCATAAATGTTTATTTGCATAGATCTCTTTGTTCTCGTAGGGAATTTCTGGCAAGCAAAACTGACAATAAAGCATATTTCTATGCAAAGCACCTCGCAGGAGGAAATAGGTTAAGTAGGACAGCTCGGGCATGCTGGTTATTGTAGTCCAGCGCTGTCGGAGGGCCTACTGGGAGTTGTAGTCCCCCTTGCTCACGCTCTCTCGGAGAGGCTCCGCCCCCTCGCCGGAGGTCACAGCCAGTTCCCAGCGCAGGATTCTTCTGCCGCCTGTGATCCGGGTCCTAGCGCTGCTTCTGCCGGTAGCTTCAGCTGATGAGGATGGGAGTCCAGTTTTATCGGATTGTTGGAAAGGTTAAAATGGTTAATAGAACTAAAGAATTTAGAAAAGGACTTGGCACAGAACAAGTGCTATATAAGTATTATCTGCCATTATTATTTAATCCTCAATGACCCTTGAAAAGTAGCTATTATCATCTCCATTTATCAGATGAGGAAACAGGCTGGGAGTTAGTTGGCTTTCCCAGAGCCACACAACAAGGAAGGAGTAGAATCAGGTTTGCAACCTGGTTCTCTTAATCCTGGGGCACCTGCCTCTGTGCTGAGGGAGCTGGATGGAGCCTGGGAGGTTTTAAGCAAAATGTGGCAGGTTTGCATTTTTACCAAGGGCAGCCTGGCTGCCTCCAGGATATTAAATTGGGTAACAGCAAGACGAGGTGGGGAGTCTAGAGAGGTTGGACACCACTGACTCAGTCCAGTCACCATGTCCTTCTGTTTCCACAGAATCTGGGTTTTGTTTAGGAGGCCAGAAGGACCAGTGTCTTGGTGTGAACCCACGCCTGTATCGGGCACTGACATTTCTTTTTGTCATTGATTGATCCCGTGGCGTACCTGTGACGTAGTTATTTCTGTCCAGTGAGTTGGGGAAGGGTAATGTTCGGAAAGTTTTACTCCCCTGATAATAGCCTTTTTTTATTTTTTGCCCGCTTTCCTCCTTTCTGTAATATGAGGTTGTGATGGTTGGAGCTGTGGCAATCATGATAAAACCGTGAGGCACAACCTGGAGGCCAAAAAGCTGACACACCGAAGATGCCAGCACAGAAAGATGACAAGAGCCAGACCTGGATGATATAGTTGAGCTGCTGAATGAAACCTGGGGTTGCCTACCTACAGGCTTCTTACAATATGAGATAAATGCCTCTATTGCTTAAATTGCTCTTAAAGGTAAGTTTTTGTTGTGTATAGCCAAAGTATACCTAATAGATACAGGAGGTTGGCACAGTGCTCCGCTCCAGTCAAGAGATACATAGACATGGACCGTTACACAGCATTCATTCCAAAACACTGTTCTCAACAGGTGGGAAAACGTCTGGGAAGTTTTGGAACCTCTGGGATGTGAAAGGCATGAATAATTTGAAAAAGTATATTCAAAATGTAAAAAATGCACTATACATTTACAAATAATTATATTTTATAAATATACTTTACAAAACCTACAGTATTATTTTTTAGAGTAGTTCATACTTCTCAAACTCTAATGTGCACACAAATCACTAGGAATCTTCTTAAAATGCAGATTCTGGTTCCATGGGGTTGGGGGTGTTGAGATTCTGTATTTGTAACAAGCTCCTAAGGGATGCCAATGTTGACCCACAGACCACACTTTGAGTAGCAAGGTTGTGGACAACATTATATAATTTTGTTTATATTTCCAATTCATAGTTAAGAAAAAACCTCAACCTCATGTTATAGCTTTTATAATACAAACTACAAAAAGCTGATAAACGACAGGAAGTGTTGTGGGCACCCAGAAAGCAGAGAGTAAAATACCTGGGAAGGTGCCTGTGGTTGATGGAGTGTGTGACACATTGTGGTGAGGGAGCTGGATGGAGCTGGCATTTGTGGCACATCCATGGAGTTATGTCTTCTTGGGGTGTGTCTGCAGTATAGCATTAAGATACTTTATTTACTGTTTGATGTAGTTGCTAAAATATACAACCAGAGAGGGATTGGGGTGGGTGGGTAGGGGATCATGGTACAATTCATTCACTCACTCCTCTATTGCTGGACATCTGGGTTGTTTCCATTGGTTTCCTCCCATACAATTTATTTCTGTAGTGTCAGAATTTTCGTATTATCTGTTACTTTTGTGGTCAGGGAAAAAGGAATAAAAACCACGGGTCTGGAGTGGGGGGAAAACAAAAAGGATGAGGTTCCTAAATTTATAAGGCACCCTTGGAACTCACTAAGAAAAGAAGATAACCCCAAAGAAAGATGATAACCATACAACCACTTTTGGAGCATTTAGTATGTTCCAGAAACATAATGTTTTGCTGTATTCATTTAGTCTCCATAACTATCCTATGAGGTAGGTACCATTATTATCCCATCTTACAGAGCAGGAAACTGAGACACAGAAAGGTTAAGTAACTTGTCCAGAGTCACAGGCTTGTAGGCTCTTAACCACTACTACCCTGCCTCCCAAGAAAAATACGAAAAGGACATGTACAGAGCAAGGAAATGAGATAAGACACCCAGCCTCCAACATACTGTATTTCAGTGATTCTAAAATACAGATATTTACATTCAAACATCTGTGAAATCAGGATGCATCTTACAATCAATGATATCTTAGATTCAATGAAATACAGTAAGAGAAATGCAAATTAAAACCACCTATCAGATTGGCAAGGAACAAAACACTCGATAACACACTGTGTTGGCAAGGGTGTGGGAAAACTGGCACTCTTCAAAGTTGTGAGAGTTTAAATGGGCATGGCCTCGGTGGAAGGGCAATGTGGCTTGAGCTATCAAAACATAACACACGAACACCCTTGACCCAGTCATTTCTCAGGATTGACCCCTTGGGTCTACTGACCCTTATGAACAAACACTTCAGTTCTCCCATGCACATAATAGTAATTTGTTTGTATTATCCAAGACTGAAAATGACTCAACATCCAATGAGAGATGAGTTAAAAAACACAGGTCCATTCTGAAGCTGGAATGCTACACAGAATAAGGAAGCATTGATATAACAGTCTCCAAAATATATTGAGTGAAAAAAGGCAAGGTGCAGAACTGTGTATATAATATTCTACCTATTTTTGTGGAAATGGGGGGACAGACATGCCTCTATGCCTATATAAGATTCTTGCAAGGGTCTTGTTGAAATGATGGCCTCAGAGGAGAGGAACTGAGGGCTTGGAGGAACATGGGTGGGGAGCAATTTACTGTTCACTCTAGACCAGGAGTTGGTTAAGTTTTTCTGTAAAGGGCCAGATTGTAAATATTTTAGGCTTTGCGGGCCATTTGGTCTCCCGACTGCCTCTGTATTGAACAAGCTGCCGTAGACAGTATGCAAATAAATGGGTGTGTGTGTCAATACATTACAATTGATACTAAAATTTGAATTTCATGTGTTAGGAAATATTTTTCCCAACTTTAAAAAATTGCTCACGGGGCCCTGGCTAGCTCAGTTGGTTAGAGCATTGTCCCGATATGCCAAAATTGTGGGTTCAGTCCACGATCAGGACACATATAAGAATCAACCAATGAATTAATAAATAAGTGGAACAACAAATCAATCCCCCTCGTCTCCTTTCCCTCCCTCAAAATCAATAAAAAATTTCTTTTAATGCTCATGGGGCCATAGAAAAACAGGTGTGCCCAAATTGGCCTACTGGCCACAGTCAGCTGACCTCTGCTCTAGACAGTTTTGTATCGTTTGATTTTAATTCTTTACCTTATGCATGCATTACTTTTACAAAATAATGTTTAAGAGGGGAACTTGAAATTTTAGGTTTATCAAAGGGGTGGGGTTAAAGTTGGAGGCTAGCGTCCCGCCCAGAGCCCTCTAACAAGTGTGCACAGAGGACGATGTACATTCATTCCGTCCAGCTGGAAATCCGATCGCCCTGCACTGCCACCTGCCTCACTCCACCACCAGATAGCAGCACAAATCCACCTAAAACCCAGCTATCCCCACACCATCCTGCAAGTCAGGCGAAGTTGATCCACACGTACCTGTTCTATTTTGCCTGAGGCATGTTTAAAAAAATGGAACCAGCATTTAAAAAATCTGGGTTTCTGCCCTGGCTGGTTTGGTTCAGTGGTTAGAGCATCGGTTCTTGGACCGAAGGGTCGTGGGTTCCATTACCGATCAAGGGCGGGTATCTCAGTTGCATGTTCTATCCCCAGCCCCG
Organism: Miniopterus natalensis; assembly: GCF_001595765.1. The sequence goes on along the minus strand of NW_015504675.1, from coordinate 50,916 downwards.
TAGGGGCACGTGCAGGAGGCAACCAATCGATGTGTGTCTCTCTCCCTCCCTCCCTTCCACTCTCTAAAAAAATCAATGGAAAAAAATATCCTCTGGTGAGGAGTAACAAAAAGATAAAAAAAAAAAATAAATCTGGGTTTCCAGCTCTTCTTTATTATTTATTTATTTTTTCAAATGAATTTATTGGGGTGACACTGGTTAATAAAATTATATGTTTCACGTATACAATTATATAATACAGCATCTGAATATTGTATTGTGTTTCCCACCCAAAGTTCAGCTCCTTTTTAATCAGCTGATGTGTGTAGCAGTGGCCCTTTGGGGCCTGATGTCTCCAGGCCATCTGAGTTCTTAGTGTCAGCTGTTGTTTCTCACCCTGCTGTTTTCTCATAGAGGACACGTCTCACTGGCCACCTGCTTCTTCCCCTCCTTTTCCCCACTGGGGCTACAGGCAGGTGTTTGAGCACAGTGGCTCTGGGTCAGATCAGGGCTCAGATTCCATCCTTGCCACCTACCAGTTTTGTGACCTTGAGCATGTTACATGACCTCTGTGCCTCAGTTTCCCCATCTGCAAAGGGGGCTAAGTGTACTACCCTCTCAGAGCTGCAGGGACTGCCTGATGGGTCCCAATGCAGAGAGTTCTCCACAGTCTGGAGATAACTCAGTAGTTATTAGAATTTCCCCAGGCTCTGCTCTCATAGGCACTTGTTTGCAATAACCCCATCTCACAAATGACCCTAACACTCCCAACCTGATGCAAAACATACCTTCTTATGGTTTTGAAAAGTATTTTGAAAACCCCTAGGATTCCAGAGCAGGGAGAGGGTCTGAATATGAGGTCTGGCTCTGCCTTACTAGCTGTGGGCAAGTCAGTTCACCTCTGGACTCAGGCTGGGGTTTTTTGACTGACTCAGGATCTAACACAGGCTGGTAGGGCCTGGAAAATCTCCCCAGCAGGCCTCAGAGTGGGAAACCAATCATTGCAGCCCCAAGGCTGTTTATCTGGCACCTCCAAAGGGTTTGGCTGTTGGCCCATTCCACTGTAGACTTCTTGTGATAACACCTTACTTTTTTTTCAGGAACCATCCCTCTCTCCTCACATCCTGTGGCTTGGAAAGTATTGATCCTGCCTCTGCAACTCCAGGTGGACATGTTTCAGCCCTGGGCAATCAGAACACTTCTTTCTCCACCAGTCCACTACTCCCTCCAAGGTGATTGATGCAGGGATAAAAACATGACCCAATCCAGGCCAATGACAACCTACCCCAGGGGCTTTTGCTGCAACTACTGGGAAAGACTTTTGCTGCTGAGATTGCTGAGCTGGTCCAGTCGGCTCAGAGAAAAACGAGCTAATCAGAGACCAAGTTCTGATGAATCATGTGAGTCTGAGTCCTGTCAAAACTTAAGTCAAAACCACTTCTGAACTTTTCAGTTACATGAACTTAAAAAATTATTTTTGCTTAAGTTATAAGCAAAAGTTATAAGCAAAAGTATGAGTTGATGAATTCTAATACCTTTTGTAGTCCCATGAGATAGTCACAAATCAAAAGTCTAGTGGTGGACAAACTTTAAGGAAAATGAAGTTATGGGTCACATTTCTTAAAAAGTCCTTTATCTGTGACTGCCCTAAGAGTCTTGTCATTTCTCTGTTCTCAACAGGCTTTTTCTTCTAATATTGCAAACTCTTTGGCCCAGACTAGATATTGATTATAATGCCTGTAGTGTTCACTACTGAATCCCAGCGCCTAGCACATAGGCGGTGCCTTGTAATTATTTGTCCAATGAATATACGAACAAGATACTCATTTGTCTGAAATGTCCAGTGTCTTCCCCCTTTGCCTCGGCCTGAGGTTCTGTGTAACAAGTCCCTACTTTTCCAACCTCATTTTCCACCTTCCCCTTGCTCACTTCAGTCTAATCACACTGTCTCTTAAAAACCCCAAGTTGTTCCTGCCTCAGGGCCTTTGGACTTACTGTCCAGTCAAGACGCCTCTTTCCCCACTTCTCTCCCCAGCTGGCTCCATCTCCTCCTCTAGGTCTCAGCTCAAATGTCACCTCCTCAGAGAGCCCCTCCCAGACCACCCTGCCAAACAGCCCCAATGTGGTTGCTGTTTGATTTTCTTTACAAATCAACATTTGAATGCCCATGTGCATTTATATTTATTGTCCCTTTCCCTAAGAGGTCATCTCCACTAGGGTAAGTCCTTTTCAGTTTATGTTCACTGCTGTGCCCCAGGGTCCAGGTCAGAGCCTGGTACACACTAGATGCCAATAAACATTTGCTGAAGGAATTCACTAATGGGGATCAGCTTAGGATCTCCTGCAAGAGGACCATTCCTTACCAAATCATGGGGCTCCTCCAAGTGTTTGGTGTGGATATCAACATTAATTCACTGTCTCAGGTGACAAAGCCCCCATCCTGAGCCCAGGGTTGGGGTGGAGCTGGGAAGAGGCTAGGGGTGGGGCCTCACCCTCCAGACTCTCCCCCCAGCCAACCAGAAAACACAAGGCAGTCTACACAAGGTTAAGTAGACTCTTGCTGCTTTGTTATAAATATATTATGTACATCCAAAACATGACATTAAAATATTACTTCATGTTACAGAAAAGATATTAAGGCTTTCTATTATTTACATTAAACAAGCAAGCACCTTTAAAAAAAAAACACCCCCAAAAGCCCTCTTCCTTTTGTGACATACCCCTGGCTGGAAGGGACACTGTGTCCCCTTCCAAATGATCAAGACCCATTGCAGGGGCTGTGCCCTGTGAAGTCATCCTTCCTTCCCTTAGAAACATCAGCTCTGGCTGGAATCACATGGGCAGATGGGGGAGGGGTGGGGAGGAGGAGGGTCCAGACCTGGGCAGGGGATTCTGGCTTCTTCTGGTCAACTATCCTTGAATGGACAGGCTGGTCTGGGGTTGTCCACCAAGGCCGTTAGGGTCAGTCTGCAGAGTTATGGCAGAGCAATACTCCAGGGACACTTAGGTGTGCCTGGGGGCTCCTAGACCACAGGGAACAGACAAGGAGGGACAGATAAGAGGACTTAGTGGCTCCAACACCAGCCATGCTGAAGGGCTGCCCAGTGGAACTGCGGGAGGTCAGAGTGTGGGGGAGTGGGTGAACTTCCCCTCTACCCAAGGGGCTCCTTTTTCTGCAGTCAGGCTTGGCAGACAGAGCAGCTCAGGTATCTAAGGAGGAGCCAAGGAAAGAAATGGAAAAAAAAAAGGAAAGGAAAAATCAGTGGCTCAAGTATTCTGTGTCACAAAGGGTGGGCTGGGGGGTGCCCAAGCCCAGCCCAGGAGGCATCCTCTCCACCTAGAGGGGCCAGTGCGAGGAAGGCTGGAATTTGGCAGATGGCTTCGGTTTGGGGAGGCCAGGGGAAGTTGGCAACGAGGTGGCAGGCTGGAGGAGTTATTTGATCTTTTGGGCCCATTTCATGTCATCTGCACGAGGCTTCTCGCCAGTCAAGCCCTGGATGAGGTCCTCTAGGCGTCGCCAGAATCCCATCTTTTCCAGAGGGTAGTTGAGCCAGCCTGCAGTGGAAACAGGGCGCCAAGGGGTTGAATGGGAGAGGAGCAGTTGAGGGAATATAGGGAGAGAGCTGGTCCTGCCTGCGGCAGGAGCAATAGGGAGTGTGTCTGCAGAAGGGAGGGGACAAGGACTGACCAAGGAATCTGGGAACCAGGGCCTCCCACCAATGGTCTCGGGCTGCTCAGACATGCCTGCATCCTCTCACTCATTCATTTTCTTACTGAGCACTTACTATACACTAGGCATGGTGGAAGCATTTCTTATCACTTTGCTCAAATGTCACCTCTCCCAGGAAGCCTTCCCTGGCCACCACTTAAACCAGGCCTGTGGCACCCCCCCTTTTATTTCTTTATAGCCTTTCTGATAATGTAACTAATCTCATTAATTCAGCACTTCCATTTTTTGTGTGGGTTTTTCTCCCCAACTTTCAACTAGAATGTTAGCTCTGAACAGCATAACCTCATGTTCTTTCACTGTTGATCCCCAGTGCCTAGAAGAGTACCTAATAGTTAGTAGGTGCTCAATACACATTGCTTATAATCTTATTTCATCTGTATTACAGTCTCCCACCCAAACCAGGCAGATACTATTATCAGTTCCCTTTTCCACATGAGAAGACTGAGACTTAGAGGGAAGTTTCCCAATTAGTTGGTTGCCAAACCAAGATTAATCCTAGGGCTGGCTAAACAGTTTAACTCAACTAAATGGCCCAAATTCTAGCTCTTCCACCAGCTCTCAAAGAGCACGACTTTAGGACATGCAAAATATATTTTTTGTGGCTCTCAGTTCTGCCTCCAGAAAAACAAAACAAAAACCCCAGTAGCTTAGCGAGTGTCTACTATGTGCCAAGGACTTGCATCTGCCATCTTGCCATTCACATCCAGCCCTGCAAATATGGTATGTGAAGGAAGTGGACTGCAGCTCCATTTTGTGGATGAAAAACATAACATCTGGGGAGGTTTTAGTCTTCTAAAGGCACACATGGATGAGATGATAGGTTAACCTAAGTTGGCCTGACTTGATAGCACCTTATATACTTAACCTTGAAAGACACCCAGCTGACCCTGGAAAACCTGCTCACCTGCCTCATCTCACCTCTCTGGTACTGGCCCATTACTAATGGCATGTGTGCCTTCCTTACTGTTCCTCACTCTAGGCATCTTCCTGCATCAGGACATTTGTACCTGCTGTTCCTTGTTTGGACTGATCCTTCCCTATTTATCTGCAAGGGACTTGCCCTCCTACACTTATTTTAGTTTTCTAGCCTCCTCATATATGAACAGCCACTCCCCTGCCCCCATGACTCTATGCCCTTCACCCTGCTTTGTTTTCCCCCATAGCATTTCTCTACTGTCACTCTGCCCCTCAAGCCCTCCACTCTAACCACCCTAGCTACCTTGCTGCTCCTCAAACAAATGTGCATGCTTCTGCCTGAGGGCCCTTGCACCCACTGTTCCTGCTACCTGCAGTGCTCTTCTTTCAGATCTGCATGACTTTCTCCCTCAGTTCAAATGTCACCTTCTCAGTGAGGCCTTCCCTGACCACCCTACTTAAAGTGCGAAGCTCCCCATTTCCTTCTTCTACTCCTACTTTATTTTCAATTCTCCATAGCAGTTAGCACTATCAGATGTAGGACTAATTTATTTATTATCTGGAATGTCCCCTATAAGAATATAAATGCCTTGAAGGCAGGATTTTGCTTGTTATGTTCGGTACTGTGTCCTAAGCCCAGAGCAGTGCCTGGCACATAGTAGGTGCTTAATAAATATTTGCTGGATGGATGGATGGTTGGAATCACAACTCCATAAGGTGGGGTGGGGGAGGCTCTGTCTTGTTTACAGCTGTGTCTTTAGCATCTAGGAGAGTGCCTGGCACATAGTAGGTGCTCAATAAATGTGTTCTGAGAGAATGTTCCCCCAGGGCAAGGACTGCATGACCTCCCACTGTGACCTGTGCCCTCCTGACCCTGAGGATGGAGTTGTAGCCAGAGGGGAGGGGGTGGTGTCCTATTCTATGCTACCCTACAGCCGCACCTGTGGTGATGCAGAAGTAGGTCTCATGGGGTGAGACGTGGTGGATGCGATGGTGTTTACGAGGCAGGATGACATGCCAGTCCTGCAGGAGGGTGACCCAGCGTGGTAGCCCAAAGTACGTGTGAGACCACTTGTGGATCTGGTTGGTGAAGGTGCCGAAGATGATCAAGCAGAAGACGAAGCATTCCCAGGGGTACAGTTGCTCCAGGGCTTCTGCAGGGTGGGGAGAGGGTGGGTACCCACAGGGCCCACATAACTGTCACACTGGGTGGGGGCCCACCACCAGCCTGGCCCTTGCCACTCGCCCTGGGCAGCTCCCATCCCAGGGTAGCACCCATGCCTCCTTCCAGCCTCCCGCGTGGCCTAGGCAAGTTCCGGCTCCCCTCTGCTCAGCAGGTAGATAATGAGAAGCATGAACAACAGTTAAGAACAGGGAGCTGCAGTGCTAGGTTAGATCCCTGTTACGACACTTCTTGGCTGTATGAGTCTGGGTCAGCAGCTCTCTGCCTCTTTGAGTCTTAACTTCCTCATCAACAAAATGGGAGTAAGTCTTTATCCAGGTTCCCTAAAAGCACAGCCTGAGACAAGGATTCGGGTGCACGTGATTTATCGGAGGGTGGGGAAGAACCCTCTCTTCTGGAAAAACATCTGAGGGAGTGAAGGAAGCAGGACAGGGAAGAGCTAAGCAAAGGTGGGGTGGGGGAGTCTTGCCTCAGCCCGATCCTGGGGGGAACTCTGGAGTTTTAATGGCTCCATAGAATTGGTCTCACTCAGAAATGAGGGAGCTGGGTTTTTGTAGGTATTTCCTGTCACCGGCTTCAGGCTTACCCCCAGTGGAGAGGTGGGACCTGCTCTAGCAGTTCTCAAAAGGGGAAGCTGGGAGCTGTCAGCAGCCACCCCCTCACAACAGTGAGGAGACGGTTCCACCCCTCGGGAAGAGGATTGGGTGGAGCCCCACAGCACCCACTACACTACAGACACTCATCTACCCACGGGAGGCTGCTCTAAGGATCAACGAGGTGTCAAATTGTTAGAGCAAGACCTGGAAGAGGAAGGACTCATTTCCCTGCCTTAGGACAAGTTCCCTCCCTAAATTAGGTAGGGGAGAGATCTGAACGAGGGACTGTCTGAGTTCACAGCTGATGACCTCTCCACTAAGCCAGGGCAGCAAAACCAGAAGCTCTCAGGGTCAAGCAGATAATACAAATAAGCAAGGGAGGCTGGGCATAGGATAGGAGGGAATAGTGGGGATTGTGGCAAATTGGAGAGTGTGCATTCCTGTCCAAAGGCGGCACCCACAGCTTAGCTCTAGCCAAGTGGGAACAAAGATCCAGGGTGGCCAGATTGGATTGTTTAAGGGAAGCCGGAAACACAAATCTTTATGTCAAATATCCCAATTTTACATGAATGTAACTAACTAAAAATGTTTTATAACACTGTGAGAGGCCAAACACACACACACACAAGTCACAGGAGGCTCATGGGGGTTGTGGGGAGTGTTTGTCTCCAGTGGCCCCCTGGAGGTCCACCATCAGCCGTGGGGCACGCTCACCGGGGCTCTGGGTGTGGAACTTGTAGGCCATGTTCAGCAGTGGCAGCAGTGTCACCAGGCAGTTGTCCCCGTTGGTCTCGATGAAGTCATGACGTGTAATGGCTGTTGGGTCGATGTGATGCTCCCGGAATGGTCGGATGAAAGCCTGGGGTGGGACAGGGAGGAAGGAGTGGAAATAGATCCGGCCACTCAGCCTATGGTGGTCCCACCCAGCCTTGGGGGTCTAGGTCTAGCAGAAGACAGGACGAAACGACCTGGCAGGGACCTTGGGCTGGTACTGCCCCCCTTTGGGTCTCAGTCTCCCCACCTGGCTATGAGGGCTCTTGGAGACAATCTCTGCCCGTCTTGTCCCCTCTAAGACAGCTGAAGAGGCCCTCCCAGTGACAGGCGGGACCCTCTATTTCTTCCCAGCATCTAAGCCCGTCCTTCTGGTAACATCCTTTCCCTCTTCTCTTAGAACAATGAATTCTAACCCCACCACTTCCTAGTTAAGAGTGAGCATGTGACCCCGGCTTGGCCAATCAGAGCATTCCGTCCCTGTGGCCATAACGACTGGCTTAGGGTTGGGCATGTGACCCAAGCTGGGCCAATGGGAGGGAGCCATGGGACTCTGACTGGAACCGCCGGAAAGGAAGGACCCTCCTTCCGGCGAGGGTGGGCGCTGGGCTGGGAGCCGCCTGGGCCGCCCCACCAGCGGGAAAGCCTACACGAGAGTGAGGCCAACAGAGAGGAGGGCAGAGGCCGACGTGGACAGAGACCGAGTCCGAAGAATATGTAAGGTTTGTCTGTCTTACTGGACCCAGCCACGTCTTTAATTTGGCTCTACTCCTGAAATCTTCAGTACACTAATCAGTACCTTTGCTTGGTTCAGCCCGTTTGTACCGGATTTTCTGTAGCTTACAACCAAAAAGGCCTGACTGGTACAAGATAAAGTTCAATGAAAACAAACAAACAGTGAGGCGCAGCAGGGCAGGCAAAGGAGAACAAGACACGGTCCCAAAGTCAAGGGACTCCAGTGAGCTGGACACATATTAAAGCTCTCTGACTGTCCCATGCCTGATGCTTTTGTTTCCAGAAAATTCCGGGGGATTCCTGTTCTGATCCTGGAGGAGGGGCATGCAGGCCAGGCTGGAAGGATGGTTTCCACCTTTCAGATGGGGAAACAGAGGCTTGGACGGGAAAGGGAACTCACCCTATGTCAGAGCCCAGTCTCCTTCCAGAGGAGAGGGCTGGGCTGGGTCAACATACGCACCTTCCCCACAATGGGCAGCTCCACGGAACCCCAAGTGTCGGCTCCCCAGTGCACCAGGCCAGACAGGAAGTCAGCAATGAGAGCCCCTGCAACTGTGCACAAGAACAGGGTGAGTGGTGGGGGACGGGACACACAGAGGGCCATCTCCCCGCCTGCCCGCCCCAAACCAGGGAGTCACGCATTTACTCACTGGCTTGCTCTCTGGCTCACTCATTTGTTAGGGGGGAGCCTTCTCTACTTGGCAGCTTTCTTTCCTGTGAATGGAGCCTCAGGCATAATACTCCTGGTCTCAGTCTCGGTCTTTCCCTTTACTTGTTCTGCCCCAGGGGAGATTCGGGGACTGGAGAGAATAAACTGGGCATGCTCAGATCAGGCAACCTTTCCCTATTAGGAGCTGACTGTCCCCCTGTCTCCAACCTGCAATCACCCCACAGAGGGCAGCCCATTCTGCTACAGTGTTGCCGGTGACTAGATGGAAATGTCCTTCTGGAGTTTGGTGTCAAGAACTACCTTAGGTGCAGATAGATACCATGCTCCCCAATCCAACCTAGCTTTTATCAACAATAAACGTGGTAATTTGGCATCCAGCAGCCTTTGCCTTATCTTTGTTTTCAATTTGTTCAGAACTGGAGTGGTGTCCCCTTAGAGACCCCAACACCATTCACTCACTTGAGGGTTCAGTATGACACAGAGGCAAAGAGCTGTTAGATCTGGACTCAAATTCCAGCTGTCGCTCACTAGCTGTGTGACAGTGGGCATGTTACTTAACCTCTCTGTGCCCCAGTTTCCTCTAGATGGATGGGAATGATGATGAGTTTTAAAAATAGCAGCTACCATTTATTGAGCACTTTCTTGGTGTCAGACACAAGTGCTTTACATGCTTTATTTTAATAAATTCTCATAATTTGTTAGAAGCTGGTACATTTTTTCTCTCACTTTATAGAGATAGGAACTGAGGTTAGGAGAATGGAAGTAACTAGACTGAGGTGGCATAGGTGGCAGGGTTGGGCTCTTAACCAGCCTTGAGGTCCAAATCTAACACAGCAGGATGAACCATCACCATTGTACACATGGGGAAACTGAGGCAGAGAGGCAACCACCTGTCCAAGGTAATACCCCAGAGCCACCTCCATCACACTCCCCTCACTGCACCTCAACCCTCTTGGTGTATGCCCTTTCCTTTGCACAGCCTTGCATGTCTCTGGGTCTTCACACTTGCTTTCCCCTCTCCTGGAACATTCTTTCCCAAGATGTAACACATCTCACTCCTTCACTTCCTTCAGTTCTTTACTCAAAGTCCTCCAGGGACACCTGATCTAAAATTGTACCTACTCTCACCTCCCAGCATTTCCTATTTCCTGTCTCCTTTATTCCAAGCACCTGTTACCTTGGACTTCAGTTTTCTTTGTTTACTGTGTCCCTCACAAGAATGGTAGCCCCACAAAGGCAGGGATTTTAGTCTTTTGTTTATAGCTGTACCCTGGTTCCTGGCACTTACCAGGGGTTCAGTAAGTACTCATTGAATTAGTCAATGTAAACACTAAGTATGGTACTTGGCACACTGTAAGCCCTCGATACCCTGTGCTGTGCACCAAGCTCTGGAGCCAAAGGTGTATCAGGCATTGAGCTCACTGTCTCTGGGGCAGAGACACGAGGCAGGAACAGCTATAAAATGTGGCGGGGAATGAAGCCGTTTTCAGTGATAAGTATAGTCCACTGGGTCATGTGATTTCACCCCCCACCCCCCACCCCCGATTCAGTTTCTCTTTGTGAATTTGTTCAAGGCCCAGCTAGGCCATTTAAGAGTTCTTTGAGTTCTGTTAGGGTCCTCAGTCCCTTGGTGACAAGAGATCAGGGCCACTGTGGAGGCTGCAGAAAAGTCCCCGGAGGCCTCCCTGGAGAATGAGGGTCATGCATGAGGGGGCAAGAGTGGGCAGGCGGGTCACTGGATATGCAGTTCTGATGCCTGGGCCCAATTTAAGGGGTAGCCATGAATGAAGACTTTCCACAGGCACGGAGCCTCCACCCCATGGATGGTGAGGTAGGGGAGACACACAGCTCTATGCAAGCACCTGCAAGTTCTTGGTGACAAGGACAGGTGGGGACAAGCACCACCTCCTGGCATGCGGAAGCTGAAAGATAAGCCATAGGGTAACACTACACAGGTGGCTGGGTTGGGAAGAGGTCAGGGCTCAGCAGGGCCCTCTGGGCCTGTGTACCCAGGGTGCCACCCAGGGCTGGGCAGTCCTGCCCTTCAGTAACAATGCTGGGAGGGTGGACCCGGCAAGAGTCTGGGAGGCCAGGGAGACGGAAGCCAAGGGCTTTTGCACTTGCTGTTCCTCCAGCTGGCACCCCACCCCTCCCTAAAGATCCCTGAGTGGCTGGCTCCTCCTCAGCCTTCTAGTCAGGGCAAACATCACCCAACTCCCCTGGTGAAAGCCAACCTCTCAGGCAGGTGCTCTAGGTCATGTCTCTGTGCTTTCTTTCTTTTGAGGGGGGGGCAGAGGGAAGAGTCATAATTTATTTGTCTTTTACATGAAAACAATTGGGGGTAGGGAGTGAACAAGGGGGAAACTAGCCAGCTGCTGAGATTTTTCTGACATCGGAATGGGCAGCTGGCTAAGAGACAGGACCTGGTCCCACTGCAGCACGGTGATGCACCTGGACCAGAAACAGCTACTGAAGCATCGTTTCCACTGGGTTCTGTCTCAAGCTAAGCAGGCTAAGGTTACACTGGAAAGTGACACTGTCTGGGAGTATTTTCCTTAAGAGCAGAGAAGACTGACATGCAGCAAGGCAGCAGTAGAGCATCTGTGCTTTATTTCTATCATGGCACTTGTCACCACCTGAGATGGTATCATTTTATCTCCACTTCTTAGATGAGTAAAGGGGCTCTGAGAAGTTGATTCCTCCCCACCAGTCCCATGGCATAGAAGTGGCAGCCATGGGATGGGAAGAGGCGGGTCTACCTGCTTTTAAAACCAGCACCCTTTCATGCCCTTAAACTACACCTCAGTAGGTCCAGGGGCATGGATAGAGCTCCTACTGCGTACTACAGGATACTCTATACACACTATACCTAGGAGGGACAAGAGGCTATGTGGCCAAGAGCTAAGATGAATCCAGATCAAGAATCGGGGGCCTCAGCTCTTGCTACCATATTGCTTCATGACCCTGGGCAAGTCCCTTGCCCCCTCTGGGCCTCAGCATCTTCACTTGCATAGTAAGGGGTCAACTGAGGTGCCTCTTGAGACTCTATCCCCACAACTCTGACTAACGATGCCTCTAAATGCTGCCTACACGCAAAAGCAGCCTCTCAGTGGGTGACCTTGTGCTCCCTAACTTTCCTCCCACCCCTGTTCCATGCAACCACTGATCTGTGCTTTATTGTAGATTGGTTTTGCACATTCGAGAACTTCACATGAATGGATTCATGTAGTATGTGCTCTTTGAGTCTAACTTCTTTCATTAGCATAATGCTTCTGGAGTCATCCATGTAGGTGGGGGCAAGGGACTTGCCCAGGGTCATGAAGCAAAATGGTAGCAAGAGATCAGCAATTCATCGTTTTTATTGCTGAGTCATATTCCAGTGTCTGGAAGTACCACAGTTGTTTATCTATTTCACTGTTGGACGTCTGGGTTGTTTTCAGTTAGGGCTATTATGACTCAAATGTCTGTGAAAATGTTCACATATAAGCCTGTGTGTAGACATAAGCCCTCTTTTCCTTTGGGTGAAGATGTCAGCTATTCCTTATTTTTTTTAACTTGACATTTGTTAGGCACTTTAGGTACCAGGCCCTATGTTAGCACCTTAAATGTTTTATCTCTTTTAATCCTTACACTGTACCAAGGTGAATCCTAAGCTGGTTATACATCTTAGCTCCACAATCATCCTAAGCATTTAATCCTAACAGAGGACAGGAATAACAATAAAAACAATACAGACTTACAGTGGTTCAACTTACGACTTTTTGACTTTATGATGATATGAGAGCAATACACATAAATAAATTACGTATGACATTTAATAGTTCATTATAAAATAAGCTTTGTGCGATGATTTTGCCCAACTGTAGGCTAATGTTAAGTGTTCTGAGCACATTTAAGGTGGGCTGGGCTAAGCTATGGTATTCAGTAGGTTAGGTGTATTAACTGCATTTTTGACTTATGATATTTTGCTGGGATGTAACCCCATCCAAAGTTGAGGAGCATCTGTATTAGAAAAACAATATTGGTGATAACAATTAATATTGGAGCACTTCCTGTGTGCCTGGTAGGTGTTAAAAAGTGCATTATCAGGGGTCATAGCTCCCCATACCTCAAATATGGACTGTCCACAGTGACTTCCTTCCAAAGAGATGCAGTCCGGAAGGGGGGAGGACAGTAATTTGCAGTGGAGAAAGCTAACGGACACTACCTGGGCCAGGTGGTCAAGGTCAGGTGCTGTCATGTTCATAGTACACATTCTTGCTATGATGTGATGACAATGACCCTTTACCTCTGAACCTTTCCTCTCCAAAACATACTAGCCAGTCTAAGAAAAACACCAGACAAATTCCAGTAGAGGGGCATCCAACGAAATTCCAGTCCTCAAAACTGTCAAGGTCACCAAAAACAAGGAAAATCTGAGAAACTGTCACAGTGAAGAGAAGCCTAACGGGACATGACAACTAAATGTGATGTGGAATCCTGAATGGGACCCTGGAACAGAAAGAGAACACTAGGTGAAAATGAAGGCAGTCTCGCCCAGCTGGTGTGGCTCAGTGGTTGAGCATCGACCTATGATCCAGGAGATCCCAGTTCAATTCCCATATAGGGCACATGCCCGGGTTGCGGGCTCGATCCCCAGTAGGGGGCATGCAAGAGGCAGCCGATCAATGACTCATCATTGATATTTCTATCTCTCTCTCCCTCTCCCATCCTCTCTCTGAAATAAATAAAAATATATTAAAAACAAAATGAAGGCAATCTGAATAAACTGTGGGCTTTAGTTCATAACAATGTATCCATATTGGAACAGTAATTATAACCAATACATGATACTAATATAAGATATAAGATGCTAATAATAGGGGAAACTGGGGCAGGGGTATATGGGAACTATACTATCTGCTCAATTTCTGTAAATCTAAAACTGTTCTAAAAGTAATGTCCATTTAAAAACATGTAGTCCAGCTGGGCGTGGCTCAGCAGTTGAACATCGACCTAGGATCCAGGAGATTGAGGTTTGATTCCTAGTCAGGGCACATGCCCGGGTTGTGGGCTCAACCCCCAGTCGGGGACGTGCAGGAGGCAGCCGATCAATGATTCTCTCATCATTGATGTTTCTATCTCTCTCTCCCTTGCTCTCTCTGAAATCAATAAAGATATATTTTAAAAAAATAAAATAAGTAAAAATAAAAAAATAAAAATGTGTATTATCTCACTTCATGTCTTACTGTGATGGGCCCTCCCACCTCCCGACTTCCAGAGGAAGAAATGAGACTCAGGGGGTAAGGACTGCCCAAGGCCACACACTGGCTGGGCAGTCAAGGCTCCTAGCAAGTGGCCAGAGACCATCGCAAGGTGTTCAGGATGACACTGAGCCTTCATGTCCAAGTCTAGGAAATGGGAATTTTAACAGTAGTCACTTCGCTGAACTAAAATCAAGTTAATAAGATGGGCTAATGCAAGTAAAGTGCTCAGCATGGTCCCTGGGCCACAGTAAGTGCTCCCCAAATGTACTATAGTTAGTAGTTTAAATATTACTCTCCTTTTAGAGCCTCAATCTTGTCATCTGTTAAATGACCAGCACAGGCCTTTGCAGGCTGCCAAGCAGGGAGGGATGGATGCCTGAACAGAGAGGTCAGGAATCATTTGGGAAGAGAATGAGCTGTCCTCTCCTTGTGGGAGGAAATGGCTCTGTGATCCCCAGGCCCCTGCGGGTGGCTGATTTTAGACTCTAGGCCTGCTGCCTGAGGCTGCTTTAATGGGGGCAACGGTGGCAGAGGCGGGCACACAGAAGCTTCTTTGTCCCAGCTGGTGGTGGTGGCTGGCTCACCCTGGGGATGGCTTTGGCCGGCTGGGCCCAGTTACCGCCCTGTCTGCAGGGATAGGGAATGGGGGAATGACTCATTCCAGGCTACCTTCACTCACTAGGTGACCTTCAGATAATCCCTGGGCCCCTTGGTCACTTCCCCAGAGGTCACCCAGCAGGGACTTCTTTGCTCTCGCCAACTCAAGGCCTGGTATGGAGACAGAGTAACTGAGACAGAGTGGACACTGCTGAGGGCTGGTCCATATGGTCAGGGCCAAACCCTAGCTTTCAGCTCAGAAACACAGAGACGCCACCTGACCTACCAGGACAGCATGACCTGAGGCCATGTGACCTCTGTCCTCACTGCAGACCTACCCAGAACACCGTCTCTGTCTGCCAGAAAACTACTTTCTCTTCCAAAGACCAGCTCACAAGCCCACACACTCCTCCACTTCCCCCGAGTGCAGCACACAGCTCAGGGCTCCCAGGGCTGTTCACTTGCTGGCTCATTCATTCACGACAACAGTTCTGGTCAGGTCGCTAATGACCTCCATGTGGCCAAATCCAGTAGTCCCGTCACTGCCCCCCAAGTCTTCTGGAAACATATTCTCCTCTGGCCATGCCCCCACCTCTCGGCTGGTCTTCCTCCTATCCCCAACCTGGAAGCACCACAGTCTTGGGTTCTGCTCCCGTTCAGCTCCCGGGGGTTCTCCACCAGCATCTGAGCCTCAAACACCATCTCTAACCGCCAGGCCTCCCAGAATTTGCTCTCTAGCTGCCCTCCCTGATTCTAGACTGGGATTTCTGATTTCCTGCTAGACAGACAACTTCCCTTTGGCCCTCAGGCAGGCATTTTAAGCACCTACCTGTAAGCCAGCTCCTTCAGCCTCATCCTATCACTCAGGCCAAAAGCCTGGAGAAGCACCTGACCCCACTCCTTTCACCTCCAGCCAATCTCACAGCATATGGGTGGCTCATCTTTCACAGCTTACCCCTAATTTGACAACTCTACCCTCTACCGCCCTACCCAGGTCCAGGCCGCCACCCTTGCCTCCTCTCTGGCCCTTGCTCTCCACCCCCTCCCCCCCAATTTTCCCTACAGCATCATTTAATGTCAGCTCCTTGAGGGGAAACTCACAAATGGCTGCTCACAGCCTTTGGAATAAAACCCTGGCATCCTCTCCACTCCCCTAAGCACTGGGCATGCACCAGCCTCAGGGCCTTTGCATTTGCAGTTCCCTTGGCCTGGAATACCCTTCCCAGAGATATCTGCCAGGCCCCCTCTCTCACCTCTTTCAGGTCTCTACACAAATGTCACTTTTACAGAGAAACTGTCCCTGACCTTGCCTCTTCCCTGCCTACTCCCTTATCTTGATTGTGTTGGCAGTATTACGACATCTATTTGCGTTTATTAACTGGGCACCTTTTCCTGTTTCTGCTTTCCCTAATTTCAAAGGCCTTGCAGAGGCACCGGAACCTCTGGGGAGATAATGCTGGGTGGGGGGCGGGCTCTGTAGACTGGCACAGTGCCGTTACAGCCTGTGTATTAACATACGAATCAGTGCAGCTACTTAAACTGATTAGGGACTGTGTAAACACTGCTATCACGGGACTGTCTGTTCTTATCAGCCCAGAGGCAAAGGTATGAGACTGGGAAACAGGAATCAGATGCACTGGCTGGACAGTCAGAGATCTCCTGGGCTGAGGGCTGGAAGCTGCCTGGTCCCAACCATGGGAGTGGTGACCTGTCTGGGATGCCCACTTTCAGGGCTCAAACAACACACACCTAGGCTCTGAGGCTGCTGATCCTTTGCCCAAGCTGGGCTCACTGTCTAGAACACCCTCTCCTCCCAGTGCTAACTGGAGGCTGTACAGTCCCTGGTTTAGGAGCCCGGCAGGTCTGAATATGTGATACCAGACTCTGCTGCTGCCTGGGTGAGGGCCAATGGGCAATCACCTGGCCACTTAGAGGCTGGTGGTCAGAGCCTTCTCACTAGGCTGCCACCAAGAGTTAAAGGTGCCCAGCCTGGGGCCTGGAATAGTAGGCGCTCGGGAAATATCCCTGTTAGACTGACCACTGAGGCAGAAGGCCCAAGCCCTGGTGAGTGGTACGATGGGTGGTGTCCCCTCCATACTTCTGTTCAGTCACTGGCCCTCTGAGCAGTTATACACACACTCATTTTGCCTTCATGCTAACCCTAGAAGGCAGGTACTATGAGCAGCTTCACTTAAAAGATGTGGGAAACGAGGTGCAGAGATGCAATGACACTTGTCCAAGGCCACACACAGCCAAACAGTAGCGGAGCTGGGATTTGAACCAAGGTCAGCAGGGGCCTGCTCGTAACCACCCCAGATGGGGCTTTAGGGCTCACTGTCTGCATTACTGCCCTTGAATGAGAGGCTGGAGGTGCAGGTCCCTCTCACCCCTGGGCAGAGAGGTACATCTGGCTCCTGCCAGTGGGGCCCAGGCTCCCCAGCACTGGATGGGTTAGCCTCCCTCCCCTCCAGCTGCCCTGGCCCCCTAGCACATGCCCACCCCTACCCCAGACCAAGATGGCTTATTTAGCCTGAGCGCTACTGGCTTAGGTGGCCAGAATGCTTTTAATGAGATTGTGGGAGCTGAACACTAGGAGTAGAAACAGTGAATTAAGAACTATGTAGTGCTTCTGGCTTGAGGTGTGACTCTGGGCCAGTCCTTTCTCTGAGCCTCAGTTTCCTCTCTGAAAAATGATAACTGCAGCATCTACCTCCTAGGCTGTGGATGGGTGAGGACTTACCAGCAAGTACTAATAAGTTGCAGCTTATTCATTCATTCATTCATTCAATAAATATTTATTGAGCACCTACTGTGTGTCAGGCCTTGTGCTTGGGGCTGGGGACATAGTGGTGAACAGAAAAAATCTCTACACTCAGGAAGCTGACATTTGAGTAGGGGAAAACAGAAATAAACAAAAGAGAAATATATTGTGTAAAAGAGTAGAGTGAGAGGCTAGTGTATGACAGGGCTGCTAATTTTTTAAAAAATCCTCACTTGAGGATATTTTTTCCATTGCTTTTCAGACAGAGTGGAAGTGGGGGAGAGAGAGGGAGAAAGGGGGAGAGAGAGAAACATTGATGTGAGAGAGACAAATCGATTGGTTGCCTCCTGCACATGCCTCTACTGGAGCTGGGGATCAAGCCTGCAACAGAGGTAAATGCCCTTGACCGGAATTGAACCCAAGACCCTTCAGTCTACAGGCAGACACTCTAACCACTGAGTGAAAGTGGCTAGGGCAGGGCTTCTATTTTTGAGGAGTAATTGGGAGGGGCTCCCTGAAAAGGTGACCTCTGAGCAGAGAACTAGATGAGGTAATGAACTATGTAGGTATCTATAGGAAGTGTTCCAGGCACAGGGGAAAGTATATGCAAAGGACCTGAGGTAGGAGTATATCCAGCACATGGCAGAGGCACAGTGAAGAGGCCAGTGTGATGGGAGCAAGGTGAGCCAGAGAAGAGTGGAGGGAGATGAGGTCTGAGAGGGGGCTGGGGCCAGGCTATGCTGAGGAGCTGGTGTTTCATTCTGAGTATAGGGGAGAACAGGGGAGTGGCATACTTGACTGACGTTCTAACAGGATCCCTCTGGCCACGTGTGGAGAATGGAGGCAAAGGTGGAAGTGGGGAGACCAGGGAGGAGGATCCTAGATAGTCCAGGCGAGAGAGGATGGGGGCTGGACCAGGGTGGGGACAGTGCAGGTAAAGAGTAATGGCTGGATTCCAGATGCATTTTGAAAGTATAGCCAAGAACATTTGCTGGTGCTCTGGATGTGCAATGTGACAGAAAGAGAGGAGTTGATGATGATGCCCAGGTTTTTGGCCCAAGTGATGAGATGAGAGGTGGAGTTCTCACAGCACGCACCGCACTCGTGTGCACACACAGGAGTTCACACATCCATACATGTATACACACGTGCAAGTCGCCGTCGGAGGGTTGCAGAGAGTAGGTATGTCCCTGGGCCCCGTGGGAACTGAGTCAGGCAGCAGAGCCTTGGGCACTCACCAACACCCAGCATTACGAGGGGCGTGTGCTCCCAGCGGGCCAGCAGCAGGAGGTGGACCAAGTTGTGGGCAATGAGGCTGAAGCATAGGACCACACAGCACCACTCCTGGAAGCGCTTGCCTGTAGGGAGACAGGTGAGAGGTGAGCATGTAGGGCTTCTGATTCTCACGAGAAGCCAGAACTCAGGGCAGGGATATGAAATCTTCTCTTTAAACATTGCCACGTATTTTTAATAAGCAGCTTTGTTTGAGGTGTCAAACCATTGGAAAGAACCTAGGTGTCCATGGCCTGGGGTCAGCCAAATTAATTTGGTCCACAGCATCTCTGTAGCCAGGAAAAAGCCAGGGTGTGCACATGTTAGAATATCCAGGACACACTGGTAAGTGCAAACAGCAGCCATTTATGAAAACAAGGAAAAACAAAAAAACCCGCAAAAACAAAAAAATCAAACACAAAACCCCCACTATGTAGTTGAGACTAGCTTTTACTCCCTTTAGAATTTAAAATTTGTGAATGTACTAACTCTATCAAAAATATTTTCTTATAATTTTAAATTAAAATTTTTAAAAGTAAAAGGAAATAAAACTAGCATGTGGGTGACACAGAATATATGACAGGGCCCCTGAGAATGAATATTGTTTTCCCAGGCAGCTGGTGCCAAGGGCATGGATGGCCCTTAATGATAATAATTTTATTGTTAGTGTTTAACATTTACTGAGCAGATACTATGTGCCAGGTATCAGCTGAGGTGATGCTGTTTTGCAGATGAGAAATCTGAGGGTCAGAGTGATCCCAAGGAAGTAACCCAAAGACACCCAGCTAGTCATCCAGACCAGGATCCTGTGGCCAGAGGGTTTGACTCCTGAGACTCTGCTCTTACCTGTCCTGCTGTCCCTGGTCCCTCTCTTCATTTCCTAGAATACATATGGCCCTGATCACATTCTGAGATAGGATCACCTTAAATAACAGGGCCAGGCAGGCCCCTGTGAGTGATTAACCACCGAAGGGGCCAGGGCACTTCAAGTTTTCTCCTGCATCTGTTCTCTCCTCCCTTTAGCTTTGTATGTGCTATTTCCTTCACCCCTCTGCATCAGGCTGACCTAGGTACTGCCCTGCAAATCATGACCTGGAACCTCTGCCTCCAGGAAGCCATCCATGATTCCTCCTCTGATCCCTGGGCTCCCCAAACATGGGGTCCATCATGTGGGACTGTCACTGCCTATACAACGTCTGTCTTTCCCTACCCAAATGTGAACTCAGGATGCCTGGGACCGTGTCTGGTTTGCTCACCATGACCCTGGTACAGAGCTGGTGCTCAATAAATGCTTGTGGAATAAAATTCCCAATAATAATCCTAGGAAAAACTGCTAAGCTTTGTCTCTGGGTTCCCTTCCCCAAAGCACCTTGGGATGGAAACATCCCATTGTTCCTGATAGGAAAAGAGGTTGAGAGAGAGAAAGGACCTTGTCCAGGTCACATAACAGCAAGCTGTGCCCTGAGCCAAATCAGAATAGTTGCCCTCTCCTTGCCCTGTGAAAAAACAAAGACTCAGAGTGGGGAAGGGTCACATTCCCTTGGCCCCTTCTCATACGGATGAGGACACTGAGGCTCAGAAATAGTAAGGACCCCAACAGGGGTCATGCAGCAGCAGAAGGGGACCTAGAACCCCTTGCTTCCTGCTGCTTGGTCAGGGGCTGTATCCTTTGGGTCATGTGGCCCTGCTGCCACAGCAGCCCCCAGCTAAGGTCACCATGATCTGGCCCAGCAGGGCCTTCCCCATCTGGTTCCTCTTTGTGGTCAAAGCCTAGGGTTCAGAAGCAGGAAGCCTGGGGAGGGGCATCAGCTGGGGGTAAGGGACAGGTGATTCCTCAATGCCAACCTGTCTGCTCACCATCCAGCTTGCAGGGACAACAATGAGATAAAATAACAGTAACATAACAATGGATGACACCCACTGAGGCCTATCACAGCTGGGGGGCTAGGCTTAGCCCACATCAGAGATGCCACAGACCCACTCCCTCCGGCATATTTTCCTCTCAGTTAAAAAAATTAGCTACACTAGAAAAAAACACATAAAATTCTTATTTCCTACTTCCCTTGAGAACACAGGACTCTGGCCACCCTGAGGCCTGAGCAGCTGTGGCTGCCCCATCAGAAGGGGGCAAGAGCTCCCAGTTCACCCTGGTCCCCTCCCCTACTGGCGGCCTCGTATTGGGTGGCTTCCCTTGGTGGCAGTCCTGGCCAGGGCCCCTGCAGTCATCTGAGTTTTTGAGCCTGAGGCACAGTCTCTCATTCAAGTCTCTGTCCCTCCAGGGAAGAACCGTTGATTCCATTTCCCAGATGACGAAACTGAGACGCAGTGGGTAAAAACAAAGAGCTGGGTTTGGATCCTGGACTCCTAAATGCGACCTGACAGCCGGAATGTTCTGGGCTGTCCTGATTTCAAAGACTGCGCAGCTCTCTCCCCATGCCATGGAGAATGTCCCTGATATCTGAATATTTTCCCATCTAAACTCTCTTTGGCCTCTGGAATCTGGGTCCTTCTACAGAACAAAGGCCTCAATTATGATCCATAAAGAATGCATCTACAATAATAAATGGTCTTCATTAAGTACGGCCTACGTGCCAGGTACAGTGCCAGGAGTAACTTCAGCCAGCCCTCACCATACTCTGTGGACCTCTGCTTCACCCTTCAGAGGGAGAAACTAGGCCTGGAGAGATGAAATGACTTATTCAAAGTCACTTGAGAGTCACCTAAGTCACAGCATGGACAGTCAGCCTGGCAGGGCTGCATGGTCAAGTGGTCTAAATGTTGTCACTTTACAGATTGGTAGACTGGAACCCAGGGAGGGGAAGGGCTTTGCTCGGTACACAAGAGCTTGGGCTGCCTCTGGCAGAGTGCTGGGCCTTGTTTTTTTGGGCCACCCCTGGCCTGGCCAGGGCCCATGATCTGGGCTGAGTACAGCAGCGACTGCTGGTTGGCCTGGGGAGGGGGCCAGACTGTGTGTGGTGGTTGTGGAGGGAGGGGAGGTGCAGGGGAGGTCAGGAGCCAGGCCTCAGACATCTCTGCTTTCCTGGGGGCGGGCTGCAGCCAGAGCGTTGGCATCGGGCCCAAATCTTCTAATTCAGTCAGAAAGCTCTGAACAACCTATACTTCTGATGGCTTTTAGCACTAGGAGACCCTGGGCCTCAGGAAAGTGTGGACAGGAGGTAGGGAGAAGGCAGGGAACAGAGAGAGACTGCTATGAGAGAGAGCAGGAATCAGGACACACAGAGATGAGAAACAGAGAGATGGAAGAAACAGGAAAAGAGATGGAGACAGAATAAAAGAGAAACAGCATGGCCAGAGAGAAGGGGAGACAAAGAAATGGAAAAAGAATAAGACTGAGGGGGGCAGAGAGAAAGCTTGGCCCAGAGTGTGGCAGGGACCAGGCCTGGCCAGGGAAGGGGCCTCAAGTCTCTGTCCTCTGGCTTTAGTCAGGCCCATTTGGGGGATTGAATGTAGGCTCAGCTCTGGGGCTACAGGCCAGGCCCTCTGCTCAGTGCTCCTAACACCCTCTACCTTTCCCCTAACCGCGTACTAAGAGCTCCTGTGTCCCCCAGGGCAGAGACCATCTGTAGTTAGCCGGGAGGAGGTGAACAGCTGACTCTAGAGAGCCCTCAGAATCCACCCCTGGAGCAGCTGAGAAATGGCATACACATAGGCAGGCTTCAGCTGGCACCCGCCTCACCTACTGGCTGGCCCATGAGGCCAGGGAAAGCCTGCCAAGTCTGCCAGGCCCTTCACAAATCCTGGCACCTGGCACAGGGCAGCTGCTGCTGTGAAACTGAAATCCAGAGTGCGGGCTATGGGACTCTCTGGCTGCCGGGATCTACAGGACCCAGCCCCAACTCCTGGGCCAGACACTTGGGGCCAATGGGATTGGGCCGAGGCTGCCTCACCCCTTGCGGTGCGCTCCACTCCATGACTCACAGCTCCATGACACCAGGCCCACTCTCTCCGCTCTGCTGACCTGGAACATTGGTCCTGCTCCTGCATGTTCCCCTTGGGCTGGCTCACTCCCACAGCGAAGACTAAGAACAAGGAACCTAGAACACCAGTTCTGGTTCTCGCCTTGATGCTAACTGGCTGTATGACCTTGGGCAGGTCACTATTCTTTGCTCTCTCAGGAAATGTTGTCAGGTATCGGATGGGGTACTTGAGAAGTGCCAGGTACTTTAGGGAAACCAGATGTAATCCCTGGCCTAGCCAACTTCCCTTTTGGTATGGACAGGTGCCAGCCCAATCCAGGCAGGACAAGCGAAGGAAGAACACGTGCTCTATGAGGAGGCTACAGGAATCTCAGTTGCCTCTCCTGTAAATGGAGTTAATACTAAGGTGCTCCTCAGACACCTGTAGTTGTGAGATCATGTGAGGAAAATGCCCAGCACATGACACGGCTCAATAAATTTTCTTTGCCTTGTTATTGCTGCCAACTGTTACAGTGCCAACCCAGTTTTGGCCCCAGGAATCTCAAGAATCTCAAGAACCCAGAAATGTCTCCTATTCTCCCTTCGTTCATTCTGCTCCAGCCTACAAGCCTTCTTTGCTGATCTGCAGATACTCTAGGCACACTCCCACCTCAGGGTCTTTGCACTTGCTATATATCCCTAGTCTGAACCAATCCTTCTTCAAGTATCTTCATGCCTCTCTCCCTTCAGGTCTCTGTTCAAATGTCACCTGTGAGGCCTTAACTGCCCCCTCTAAAATGTCATTGTTCCCAACATTTCATTTCCCCCTTGTCTGCTTATGTATTTGTTCCACAGGGCTTATCACCACTGGGCAAGTGAGGTATTTCCATTCTATACTGGGCTTACTAAAATGCCAGCCCCATTTTTCCTGTCTTGTTCACTACTTTGCCCCCAGGGTCTATAGCAGGGACTAGGACAAAGCTGCTTAGTACATACTGAGCCTGGTTGCTCATTTTATAGGTTAGGACCAGAGAGGTCAAGGTATTTCCTCAAGGTCACACAAGGAAAAGACGCAGGGAGGCTTATGAAGTTTGGAGAAACCAGTCTAGCCAGTCACTCCACTCCTCATACCCCAGCCCCTAAACTCCATTTCAGGAGGAGTTAGGCCTTGACTGCAGGTTTGGGGTATCAGCAGACTGTCTGTAGCCTCAGATCCCTGCGTGGCTGTTCTTCAGAGAATGAGGGGCACTCGGGGAGATCAGAACCACACAAAGATGCCATCATGGTGGAGTGGGGAGATGGTGGTTTTTAGGGGAGGCTCAGAATGCCCAGGTATGATTTGGTTGAAAGTAGGTAAGGTTTACTCGAGTGGGCAGGGATGGATATCAAAGGAGGAGGCCTTTGAATCCTTACCCTCGATTCCCAGGTGATGAATCTGAGGACCAAAGAAGTGAGGCATCTTACTCCAACGTTCACAAAAAAGGTCAGGCTATTGGGTTAACAATAGGGAGCATCTACTGTATGCCAGGCACCGTGCCACAGTGGATGATCTCCTTTCCTCTTCCTAATGACACTAAGGAACAAATAAACTTTACCTTGTACCCATTTTAGAGGTGAGGAAACTGAAGCTTAAGAGAGGGAAAGTGGCTTGGCCCAGGTCACACAACTAGGTAGCAGAGTTAGTCCACAGGCTGGGTGTTTTTGGAAAAGGCTGAAGAAACCCATGATAGCATGGACCAGGTGCCTAAGTCAGGTTAGGAAAAAATCCCATTCAGAACATGGAATTGCAAGTCCAGAAAGGTCTTTGCTGATCCTCAACGAGAAAGCAAATGGCCCAATGTCATGTAGCCCCAGTTATGATAGAGATTTATGCTCTAGCAAGAATTAGACCCCAGGCCAGTCAAGCCAACGGTGGCAGTGGACCCATGCCCACCCCAGACTAGGGCCGTGTATGGTGGCAAACGTTAAGATGTCAGAATATTTGACAAACAAAGCTTGGTGTGATGACAATGTTCAGCAGGGAGGCGACTGGCAGTTCTGTCACCTGACTCTGGAATTCTCAAAGGCACTTCCTTAATATCTGGGGACATTTGGCTTTCTTGGGACCAGGCAATGAGATTCTTGGGGCTCAGGAAGAAGTCAGGGAAGGGGGTGGGGTCTGATTCTTGCTGGAGCATAAAGGGTAGGCACAGCCTAAGAAGTCAGGGGCCTTGGCCTGAGGGTCTCTAAGCAAGGGTCTCTAAGCTGTGGTCTAGCCTCGGGGGCTAATATATTGGGCTTACTAAAATGGAGAGAGATATTATATCCATCCACATGGGGAAGGGGCAAGAGATGGAGTTGTGGCCTGTGTATGGGAGGAGCTTAAACTGGAGGATTTGCAATGCCCCCCCCTCCCCCGGAAATTCTCGAAAACCCGGTGAGGGGCTGACAGTCCTCACTGCAGTGATGGAGGAGAGAGAGCGAATGGTGGTCTGTAGTTTCAGCCCCTGAAACTATAACTAGGATGGGGTTCTGGGGGAAGGGCGTCTGGGGCATTCGGTAGCAGGGGGCCCTTGCGTTGGGGTCCCCAGGGCAGGGGGGCTGACATGCCCAGATTTGTGGACTGAGGTCACTGGTTCCAGCCCAGGGCCCTGGCTGGGGCGCAGATGGGGCCCTAGGGTGTGAATGCCGGATCTGGGGAACCCGTGATGGGGTGTGACTTTTGGAGGCCCGGGAGCAGAGCACGTAGCTGAGGAGCTGCCTCTGACTTGTGCTGGGTTATGGGGTGAGGGTGTCCCTAAGTCCAGAGGCGGTCTTTGCAGCCGCGGGTGCCCCGGGGCTAGGGTTGGGATCTGGGGGTGCAATGGGAGCTCTCTCTGTTCGTAGTCCCGGGAGCTGATCTTGCAGTTCCTTGATATGGGGAGTCTGAGCATCCAGAAAGCCTCGGGGCTGGGGTTTTGTCCTGGACTTGCAAGTGGAGCTGGGATGGAGTCCTAAAACTTGCGACAGAACCCGAGGCTGGAGTTCTGCATCGGGGCCTGAGGCTGGGGTTCGGATCTGGGGACCCGGGATCGCTGTCCGCAGCCCGGTCTGGTGACGGCAGGCCCGGAGGGGGGCCCGAAGGTCCTACCTGGAGAGTAGAGCGCGGCCAGCTCGCGGGCCCCGGCGTGCTGCGCGCCCCAGCGCCGGCAATACGCTGCTTCGTCTTCGTCGAGCTCCGGCTGCTGGCCCGGCGCGTCCTCG
>NW_015504675.1:9410-20028 GCF_001595765.1 Miniopterus natalensis | reverse complement strand
GCGCTGTTACACTTGACTAGGAAGGTGGTGGGATGAGATCCACACCTTCTCCTGACATCTGAGGCCCTGCTGATGGGGCCCTGCTGACTCTCCAGTTTCCTCTCTTACTGTCAGGTGAGTGCAGGGCCTTTGTACTTGTACCTGCTTCCTGGTTCATGCCCCCCCCCACCCCCCAGTCATGTGGCTGGTCTTTCTCCTCCCTCAGGCTCCTGTCCTCCCGCTCCTCCCAGCCCTGAGACTCAGGCTGCAAAGCTGCCTGAGATGAACTAACCGACTGTCACAGTGCTGGGGGGTGGAGCCTTCCATGACCTGCGTCAGGGTGATTGGTTTGCCCCATTCACTTACTCACGGAATCTATACTGGGACCTGCTGTGGGTGGAAGCTGTGTAAAATGCTGGCAATGCAGCAGTGAGCAAGACAGATGAGGTTCTTGCTCTCACAGTTGCAAGAGGGACAGACAATAGGTAAAAAGATAATCTAATGTCAGGTAGGGACAAGTGAGGTGGAGACATGAAGCAGGGTGCAGAGATGGCTGGAGCATGACAGGGAGGGAGGGCTTCATTAGATGGGGAACAGCACAGCGAGCGATGGTCACGGGATGGGAGCTGAAATGCATGGTCAACAGTAATGACCGTTTATTGAGCACTTCCTGTGTGCCACGTCATGTTATAACCTCAGTGAATCTTCCCATCCCTCCCCAAAACAGTTGCTTAAAACAGCATTGACTTATTTCTTCTCGCAACTCTGTGTATTGGCTGGTGGTTTCTCCTCTGGTTTTACCTGGGCTCGCTCAAGCAGCTTCATTCAGCGTCCAGTTCTGCTTGAAGGCCCAAGATGGCTTTATTCACACGCCTGGCAGTGGGTGCTGGTTGTTGGCTGGGGCGCCTCAGTTCTGCTCCCAGCCTCTCATCTTCCAGGACTGGCTTCTTAACGTGGCATTCTCAGGGCAGCCTCCGAGAATCCTGCGCTCAAAAGTCTCATAAAGTCACTTCCTCACATTTTATTGATCAAAGCAAGTCAAGGACCAGCCTGGAGCCCCCTTGTTCCTTATTGGCTCTCTTGCATCACATGCCCATTCCTGCACCACTCACCAGCAGGGGGTAAGATTGCCCATAGACCCATCAAGGCCTCCCAAGGATCTGGGGTTGAGGTCGCTTCCTTGAGGAACCCGGGCTGACTGGGGGTGTGGGGGTAGGTGCCTGAATAAAACTGCAGACAAGGGAGGGCCATTGCTAACCACTGTTAATATTGGGTGGAATTTCTTTCTAGGTATTTTACAGGCCCAAATAAATGCCAAAGGTCTTCCTACCTGCCACATTTATACTGAGAACCCTTTCCTGGGAGACTCTTGGGACAATGGCCTGAATGGGGCCCGGTTCCTGGGCACAATCATGACATGATTTTTCTTTTTAACGGGAGCAAGTGGAAATAACAGATTAAAGTCATGTTTTAAAAACTAGACTAAAACATAGGTGATATTTAAAAACCTTTTAAAATGATTTCTAAAATAATTTCAGATTTACAGTAAACTTCCATATCGCCTTCACTCAGACCCCCCCTAATTATCAGCATTTTGCTACATGTGATTCGTCACTCTTTCTTTGTGTAATTTTTATGAACCACTTAAGAATCAGTTACAGATACGATGTCCTTTTACCCCTAAAACTTCGGTGTGCGTCTCCTAAGAGTGAGGACATTCTTTTACATGACCCTTGTATAGTTTTCAAAATCAGGAAATTTAATGTTGATACAATGTTATAAATTTAAATCCCACGAATTGTTTCAGTAATGAAATCCTTATTCTTAAATTAGTGGCTACCAAGATGATTGTACCATCTTCCAAAGAGATAAATGTGCATCTGCCCAAAGAGAAGAAAATCAATAATATTCACAAATCTGCTTAAAGAATCTGTGCTTAGAAATCCTACTCACAGGTTGTGTGAGTAACAGTGTTTCTCAACTGGGAATGAATTGGGCCTCCAGGGGACATTTGGCAGTGTCTGGAGACTTGTCACACAGGCTGTCACACTGGGGCTAGGGATATGCTACTGGCATCCTGTGGGTAGAGGCCAGGAATGCTGCTAAACATCTTACCATGCACCAGACAGCCCCACCACAGAGAAGCTTCTGGCCCCAACTGTCAGTGCTGAGGTTTAGAAACTCTGATTTATAAATGAATTGGGGAGAGACACCTCCCTCTGTTGCAATTGGAGCATCCTGTGGATTTATAATTCACTCCTACAATTCTATTTCTCCCCAGTTACCTGGAAAATCCTGCTCCTATAGGCATAGGGAGGCCCAGACAAGTCTGTTTATGATCGTTTCAAACTGGAACTAACCCACATGCCCCATTAGGAGGAGACTGATAAAATAAAACAGTGTAGTCATGCTGTGCTTGGCTCTTCCCTTGGCTCTGTTTGATCTTCTGTGAAATGGGGCTGGGGAGGTGGGATTGGAAGGATGCCAGGTATCTTGGGCCCAGCTGCTACTCGATGACTTATGGTCATAACTGCTTCTGACTCATGCATGACTGACACACTGAGGTTACGTGCTGACATGTCTCCCGGCTTTTATCGATGGGAGGCTGCCCTAGAATGTCTCCCCATTGGAATCCAGGGCAGGGCCTCCGCTGGCTGAGTCATCTCTGGCTTAGGGTCTGGCTCCTTTTAAAAGCAGCTGCCATTTCTTTAGTGCCAACTGTACACCAGGCTCCATGCTGAGTCTACATTGTATCTTTCACAGCTCCCACATGGGATGAGCACACTTACTCTCTTGTTTTCATTTTTTAAATGAGGAAACAGTCTCAAAGAGGTCATGCGCCACAGCTGGGAAAGACAGAATCAAGATTCAACCCTAACATGGGTCAAATTCCAAAGTCCACACGGTTTCCAGCCTGCTGCACCTTCTTCCACACATGGTACGTGCTCAGAAAACATGAGTGGCAGAGAATGGACAATATATTCATTGCTAAAAGAACCCTGAGTTTTAGCTGAAAACATGTTAGCTGTGTTAGTTAATGACTACCGTGCCCAGCTCCCTTGCAGCGGTATAGGACATGTGACTAATTCCCACCAATAGAATGAGAATGGAGGTAGCAGAAAAGATTCCAGTTTGTGCCCTTAAGGAGGCTGGATTCTACTTCCTTTTCTCAACTTCCCACCAGCAGGAATGTAGATATGATGGCAGTGCTAGGGCAGCCACCTTGCACTATGAGATGGAAATTGCTGGTTGATGATAGAAGACCCATAAGATAGAAAGAGTCTGGGTCCCTGACACTATAAAGCCACCATTCAAACTTGGACTGCTTTCATTCAGATGATGTGAAAGAGGAAAATTAACTATTTTCTTGTCTGGGAGACACTTGTTATTTGAGCCTTCCTTACAGCATTGAGCCTGTATCTCACCAATGCATTTATTAAATGATTGAATGGATGATTGAATGACAGAGAGAGTAGTCAGATCCAGGCCCACACACATGTAAATATGCATAAAAACCGAACTCAAGCCGAGGGTGGAAGCATGGTCCAAGTACAGTAGAAAAAGTCATGGTCAAGGTAGCCAGTTCCAATCCTGGCCCTTCTACTAGCTTGTTGTGTTTCCCTGGAGAACATATGCTCTCTCTGGGCTCCACACCCCTCAGTTGTAAACCAGGCTTAGCGAGTTCATGGAATCTGTGCAGTTTAGAGATGTTCAATGCTCTTTATAATTCTTCCAGGAATCCATTCCCAGAGAAATTGTAACCTCATAACCCATGAACACAGGTGCAAGGATGTAGTTTGGGTTGTGGAGCAAAAGTTTGGAAATACCCTTAGAGATGATTTAAATAAACTAGAGCACATTCGTGTTTTAGAGCATTAAACTGCTGTGGCCATGGGGAATTCTCTGGTGACACTTGCTGGCACAAAATGATACTGCAGCCCAGCAGCCAGGCAATGGGAATTTTCAGAACAAGGGAGGTTCCAGGTAGCTCTGAGGGTAGTGTGGGAAGCCACAGAGCAGGGAGAGATTTAGAAGGAAGGCCAAGGCCAGGAGCTTGGCCTGGTGTGTGGAGGTTGAGAGCATTGCCCCTGGTTTGAATTCCAGCTTTACTGCTTCCTGGCTAGATGAGCTTGGGCAGAGCTGGGACTTTCTCTGAGTCTCAGTTTCTTTTTCCTATAAAACAAAAGTCCTAGGGCCCATCTTATAGAGTCCAGTGAGGATTCAATGACTGAATTGATTTATTTGATTATTTGTTGAACTAACAACATTGGGTACCTGTGATGTTGGTGATTGATTGGGAATCTCGTCTAGGTACTGAGGGTGCACCAGGACCTGGATCCTGCCCTCATGGAGCTTATAGTCTAGTGGGGGGGAGATAATAAAGAAGTAAACATGCATATAAGATAATTCCAGGTATTCATGACACTCTAAAGGAAAATAAAGCAGGAGCTAGAGCAGTTCTGGAAGAGACATTGTTACAGACAGACATTGTTACAAATGCTTGGAGAGGCATCTCTGAGGGGGTTTGAGCAGCAGCCTCAAGGAGCTGTATTTTGTGTTTGGAGAGTGCACATAAAAGGCAGGTGGGAGAGTCTGGCTCATCGTAAATGCACAATAAATGGTGGATCATAGTCTTAGCCCATAAAGGAAAGGAGTTAAAAGGGAGACTGGAATCTATTTCCCAGGGTCTGATGCAGCCACAGAGAGTAAGAGAAGATTCCTTGGGGCCTGGTGGGTGGAGGAGCTGCTGCTAAACCTGAGCAGACCCAGCTCCAGGAGGTCTTGGGCAAATCACTGTCTGGGCCTCCCTTTCCCCATTTGGAAAACAGGGTGATAGTGCCCACCTTGTGAGGGGTGTGTGTTATGGGCTGAGTATGTGCCCCCACAAATTCATATGTTGAAGTCCCAACTCCCAGGATCTCAGAACATAACTGTATTTGGAAATAGGGTCTTTAAAGAGGTGATTAAGTTAGAATGAGGTCACTAGCGTAAGCCCCAATTTAACATGATGGTGTCCTTATAAGAAAAAGAGATTAGGACACAGACATATATAGAGGGAAGACCTTGTGGAGATGGGGAGAAGACAACCATCCACAGCCAAGAAGAAGAAAACCTTGACCTCAGACTTCCAAGTCTCTAGAACTGTGAGAAAATATATTTCTATGGTTTAAGGCACTCAGTCTGAGGCACTTCGTTATGACAGCCCTAGCAAACTAATAGAGGGCGATGGATACAGACAGGCAGGGAGGCCCTCGATAGAGCCTGGTTTCCTTGGCCTAGCCACATGGAGCTTCTTAACTGAGCCCGGGGCCCGACTTGTCAATCCTCAGCATCCCTGTAGACTCCGAGTCAGTCTTGAGGTCACTGAGGCGACTCTGCAGCGTGGCCCACACTGTGCCTCGGGACTGGCCCTGACTTAGAGGCCCAGCTCACTTAACCTCTGCCCTCCCCTCTGGTTCATTTTTCAGTCAATCCATAAACTTCACGTGGTACTACTGTGGCTGTTCCCTAAGTTGTGGCACGGCTGGTGGATCAGCTAAGGTCCAGTCTGGAGAGTGGAGACCACTCTAGGAATTTCAAACAGAAGGGATGGAATACAGGGAATTGTGTATTCAGATGCTGGAAGAGCTGAGATGCCAAAGGGCAGGGTGAGGCACACCCCAGGAGGAGCTACAGCTGGAGGCCCAAGGGACAGAAGGAGAATGTTGTATCGAGAGATCCTAGAAGCTAGGGCTAGAACGCCAGGGGGGCTGCCTGGTGGAAACTGGGACCAGGAAGGGAGGGCCTATTGGGAAGAGACTGGTTTTCTTTGCTCTTAGATGCATTTCCTGTCCTTCCCCTGTTCTGCTCTGAATCACAGAGGGGCTGACCTCTGCAGGCTGCATTTCCCAGGCTCCAGCTCAGCTGCCTTCTCAGTGGCCAATGGGGCGTCCTAATGGGAGACTGGAGGCCAGAGGGAGGGGAGGAAGCAGAGTATTTCTCCCTTTCTCCTTACACCTTGGGCTGCATCCCCATCAACGACAGAGTCTTCTCCGTGGCTCCATTTCTCTCAGGACAGTCCACTTTGCTTCTAGTTTTGCTGGGTGACCACAAGTCCCAGGCTACTGTAACTTTACCTCCCCCCTCGGTCCCTTCCAGCTTAGAGGTGGCAGTGGCTTTCTGTTGCTGCAAACCTTTGAGCTTCTTGGCAGTCTCTTGCTTGGCTTCTGGGTGCCCCCATCATCTCTGTAACCACCTCCCTGTTGGAAAGTCTCTCTGTTTAAATGCTCAGTGTTTTCCAGGTTAAACAGTGATTAATACGAGGAACGGATATGAGAGCAAACTGACAAATGGCCAGCCCCGCAGGCCTCTCTAGGCCCCTCCCCTTTCTTAGAGACAGAAAACCTAGCAGCCTGCAGATGGGGAGAGGCAGCTAGGTGCTGGGGGATCGAGGGGTGGCCTTAGTGTAAGATGAGCCTCCTTTTGTTCTCTCTCTGCCACTTGTCAGCTCTGTGAACTTTGTCAAGTTACTTCCCCTTTGTGGCCTCAATTTCCTTACCTGTCAGGTGGGATAAGGGTCATCCCCATCGATTCGGTGCTGTTCTGAGGGTGATGAGATGTGGCCTGAAAAGAACTTAGCCACAACCTTAAAAAAGACTAGGGAAGAGGAGTCTCCTCTATCAGCAGCTAAAAGGC
This sequence comes from Miniopterus natalensis, assembly GCF_001595765.1. Next base: position 13,374 of record NW_015504675.1, on the reverse strand, counting down.
ATATGCCATTATAATAAAAAGTCGGGTGCTGGTGCAGTGAGGCAGAGCAGGGGTGCCAGAGCCACCCCCCCACACGGGAGAAGTCAATGTACAGTAAAGGCCACCCCACAGCCCACTCGGGGAAGGAGAGATTGTTCAGGAGATGGTGTTGGGAAACCAGCCCCAGATGAAACTGACCTCACACTGCTAACAAAGGTGGACTCTAGATGGATTAAGACCTAACTTGAAGTACAAACTTGTGAAGTTAGTAGAAGTTATACGCACACAATGGAATACTATTCAGCCATGAAAAGGAAAAATTCTGACTCATGCTACCCCTGGATGGATCTTGAAAACATTATGATGAGTGAAATAAGCCAGTCACAGGACAAATATGAGGTACCAAGAATATATGATTGTGTGTGATTGACATATATGAGGTCCCGGGAATAGTCAAATTCATAGAGGCAGAAAGTAGATTAGAGGTTTCCAGGGGCTTGGGGGAGGTGGAGACAGATGGGGTTATTGTTTAGTGGGGACAGAGTTTCTCTTTGGGTTAAAAAAATGTTCTGGAGATGGATGGTAATGATGGTTGTGCAACACTATGAATGTACTTAATACCACTAAATTTGCCTTTAAAAAAGGCTAAAGCGGTAAATTTTATGTTATCTATATTTTACTTGAATAGAAAAACATCAATGTGCCCGGCCGGGCGTGGCTCAGCGGTTGAGCATTGACCTAGGATCCAGGAGATCGTGGTTCGATTCCTGGTCAGGGCACATGCTGGGTTTCGGGATCAATCCCCGGTCAGGGGCGTGCAGGAGGCAGTCGATCAATGACTTTCTCATCGTTGATGTTTCTACCTCTCTTCTCTTATCCCTTCCTCTCTCTGAAATCAATAAAGACATTTTTTTTTTTTTAAAGCATCAATGTATAAAAGGTAAAAAAAAAAAATTTAAAAATTATTTTGATTACATCAAAATGAAGGAATTCTGGCCAAAGGGACAAAATTAATAGATAGATGTCAGGGTGTGAAGACATTGCAGTGTCTAAAATTGCAGTGCTTAGAATATATAAGAAACTGGCAAATAAACGACCGAAAAGACAATGGCCCCGATGGAAAAAGGACAACGGGTGTGAAGAGCAATTTACAGAAAGGGAAAACCACAAGCACACGAAGAAGGCTCAGAATCATTAGTAATAGGAAATGCAAATGCAAAAGGAAAAACCACCACCCTGGAGGAAGCACTTTACATCTAGGAGACTGGCAAAAATTAAAAAGTCAGACCACACCCAGATTTGGGTGTCAAAATCTTCATTCTCCACTAAAATGAACCTGGGCAGGACTAAGGAAAGTAAAAACTGAGCCTGGAACATCTTGTGCCTGAAAATAAGGAAATGCTCAACAAATAATGGTGCTGTGGTGCAAGGACGCAGGAGTCAGCTGAAAGGGGCTGACACTGGCCAAATCTGGGTCAATTTGAGCCTCAAAATAAGTAATGGTAGCGATGGGTTTAGAACTCATGAAATAAAAGAAAATCCGCATTGATGTAAATGAATAAACAGAGAGGTGACCATGTGATTTTAAGATATATCCACAAATTCTTTGACAGTCTTCTCAAGAGGTGGAATCTAATTCACTTCCTCTTGAGTGGGGCTGGACTCAGCGATTCCATTCTAATGAGTAGATTATGGCAGAAGTGACGCTGTGCTGGAAAAGTGGGTCATAAAAGGCATGTGCTTCCTTCTTGCTCTCTCTGATCACTCTCTCCGGGGAAGACAGCTTCTATGTCATAAGGACACTGAAGCAGCCCTAAGAAGAGGCCCATGTGGTGAGCACTGAGCTGTCCCATACAATAGCCACTGGCCACATATGGCTGTTAGGCACTTACGATGTGGCTAAGTCCAAACTGGAAGGCACTGTGTTACATATACTGAATTTCAAAGACTGCATGAGAAAAAAGATGTCAAATATCTCATTAATAATTTTTTATATTGAGAATATGTTGAAATGAAAAGGTTTAGGTATATTGGGTTAAATAAACTATATTACTAAAATGATTTTACCTGTGGCTTTTTAAACTGTGGCTACCAGAAAATTTAAAATTAAACATAAACATGTGGCTCACATTTAATTCTACTGGACAGTGATGCTCCAGCCCCAGTTGAGCTTTCGGATAACTAGCCTCAGCTGACACCTTGACTGCACCGTCTCAGAGACTCAAAGCCAGAACTTCCAGCCAAATCTCTCCTGAATTCCTGGCCCACAAGAACAGTGAGGAAATGAATGACTATTATTTTAAGCTGCTCTTTGGGGGTCATTTATTACATAGCAGTTTCTTGACTGAGGCAAGCAAATAAATGGACGTTAAAATCAGTGGGTGAAAGTTGGAGGAATAGCACTATGTTTAAGAGACCAAAGTGGCAGGGCAACTGCATGGAGAGTAAGTTGCAGACACCGGTACACCTCACCCCTAACCACTTCATCATGAGCTAGAGGTCACCATTCGTTCCTTTGTCTGTAAAACTTACACTCAGTGAAGTGCACACATCCAAGGTGTACTTTAGGTTATTTTAGACAAATGCATCTACCTGTGTTATACAAACTCTTTCCAAGATATTGAACACGCAGTGGATTGCATTGTGTCCCTCAGAAAGATATTTTCAGGTTCTAACCCTTGGTACTTGTGAATGCAACCTTATTTGGAAATAGGGTCTTGTAGATATAACCAAGTTAAGAAGAGATCATATTGGATTAGGGTGGGACCTAAATCCAATGACTGGTGTCTTTATAAGAGAAAGGAGAAGGAGATTTGAACACAGACACACAGGGGAAGAGGGCCATGCACAGACAGAGGCAGTGATCGGAATGATGTACCTACAAGCCAAGGGAATGCCAAGGACTGCTGGCAGCCACCAGTACCTGGAAGAGGCAAGGAAGGATTTTGCCCAAGAGCCTTCAGAGGGAGCATGGCCATGATTTCAGACTCCTGCATGTTGTTTTAAGCCACCTAGTTTGTGGTATTTTGTTATGGAAACCTTAGGAAAGTAATACAGAACATTTACCCCAACTCCAAAAAGTACCTTGGGCCCCTGCCCAGTCTCCTGCCCGCCCCAGCTATATTTTTCATCATAGATTAATTTAGTTTTGCTTATTCTAGAGCTTCATGTCAGTGCAACCATGCAGCATGTGTTCTTTTGTGTCTGGTATCTTTCACTTGGCACAAGATTTTGGAGTCATCCAGATTGTTGCATCTGTCAGGGGCCGGCACGCCTATAATTAAAGTCAATTTGCTGAAAGGGGAGCAGATTTTGAAGTTAAGGAGAGGAGTGGACAACGAGGATGGGAAATTTCTCTTCAAAGCAGGGCTTGGAGCCCCCTGCTTTGGGGTTTCTGGCCCACAGACCTACCTGTGCTCTCAGCTCAGGTAGCATCTGGGGAGTTTGGAGGCTGGGCTCCATCGCCACCTGGTGGCCATTTGAGACAATGCACCCACAGGTGCCAGCACTGGGCCCCCTGGGTGGGGAGACTGCGGGGTCAGGCAAGTGTTCCTCCTCTTGGTTAGGGTCCTCAAATCACTGAGCACCTACTCAGCACCTGCACGATTCCAGTGTGTGTGTGTGTGTGTGTGTGTGTACAGAGATGACTTAGATTGGCCTGACCTCGAGGGCCTTCCAGGAGAGGGAGATTACTCAAAACTAACTCTAATAGGGGTGGAATGAGATCCTAGAGGCACAAAGTGTAGAGAGCACAGAGGAGGCAGAGAGTAATTTGACTTAGACACTCAGGGAAAGTTTCTCTGGGCATTTCTCAGCTGGAGGTGAAAGGGAAGGGTGTTAGAGGCAGAGGGAACAGCACAAGCAAAGGTGTGGAGGCAGGACCATGGAATGTATGGCTTTCTTTCTTTCTTTCTTTCTTTCTTTCTTTCTTTCTTTCTTTCTTTCTTTCTTTCTTTCTTTCTTTCTTTCTTTCTTTCTTTCTTTC
>NW_015504674.1:631427-658682 GCF_001595765.1 Miniopterus natalensis | reverse complement strand
TCTCTCTCTCTCTCTCTCTCTCTCTCTCTCTCTCTCTCTCTCTCTCCCTCCCTCAGTGGCTCAGTGGTTAAGCATCAATTTATGATCCAGGAGACCTCAGTTTGATTCTTGGACAGGGCACATGCCTGGGTTGTGGGCTCCATCCCCAGCTGGGGGAACGCAGGAGGCAGCCGATCCATGACTCTCATCATTGATGTTTCTATCTCTTTCTCTCCCTCTCCCTTCCTCTCTCTGAAGTCAATAAAGACATATTAAAAATATATCTATACTGACACTAATGTTCCATCTGGTGGAGAGAGCTCCCCCTAGTGTCCTAAGGAGCGTGTCCATCATGCAGGCTCTTCAGTCATGCCACGCTCTGCTGACTGCATACTGACTTCTCTACAGTGATGTCTTGTTTTTTAAAACTGGTACAGAGAATAATAATCTTTGTTTCATGAATTTTCATGAAGTCTTTCCTTTTGTTTGTTTTCTACCTATCCCACCTTAATTTCTTAATTCTAAACTGATGATAGATTGATTATACCAGAGTATTTGTCCTATGTTCTCTTCTCTTGGTTTCAAATTTCTCTAAATTTTAAACCACTTCCTCATCTCAACAGCTTTTACTAGAACAAAGGCCTCATACCTGGAAACCTCAGTTCTTTTGGATCTCCTATAAGAACTTGTTTACTTATATCTTACATCTTTAATCTTTGTTTTATTTCTATAGTGATTTTTTTCTCTATAGACTACACACATTTGAAAAGCAGTAAGCCAGTCTAATCAAGGCACCATTTAGAAATACAGATTTGAAGAGTCAGAATTCAAGGAAAAGGCCACAGGATGGACACCAGACCACAGCAATGAGATTGGAACAGAAGGAAGGAGAAAGTATTGCTCATCTGAAGACCATTGTTCAGGGTACTTGGGACTCCAGTCACAGGGAGGAAGCTCTGAAGGTTGGTACAGCCACTCAAGTAGGAACAGATGAGACTAAAATTACTGCAAGAAAAATGAGAGTTTAATGATATATATGTGTCAAAAGGGAAGAACAAAAGAATTCCAAAATTTTTCTTACAGGTCAGTGGTGCTAATTTCAGAAATTGAGTCTAGAGGGGAAACAGATTTTGGGGAATGAGGCATAGCTGAGATCACTTTTCTGCTTTGAGTCTGACCTGCCACAATCGTCCAGGTGATGGTGGTCTGTAGCCAGATCAGAACAGAGCTGGGAGGCAAGGCTGTGAGATATCGAGACAAGGGGAGCACAGAGATCAGCAACTGACTTAAAACTACTTGGGTTCAGACACAGAACAGGGCCTCACAGTGTCACTGGTAAGCTTTCCTTTAATTCTTACTTTTTATTTATTTTAACAAAATACACTTTCTTGTTTCTATTCAGAACTAGAATTGAGCGCACCTGGACAATTGCATGGAAGAAACAAATGCCAAATATTATTTGTCTCCATTTTTGTACAAGTATATTTTCTTCAAAATATGAAGGTGTCATTTCAGTAAATTCTCACCTGATATTTGCATGTCAGCCTTTTGGAGGATCATTGGTTACCTGGATTTAGATGGAACATAAATGGCACAGAAGGTGATTTTACAGATTTGCATTATTTCTGAATAACACATGTGGACGAAACCAACTGTAAAAATGTAGATAACCAATGCCCATGGGGTATCTNCAAAGCCACTGAAAAAATGTAGATAACCAATGCCCACGGGGTATCCTGGCACCTCCATGCCTGCTCTGTAATTTACTCAGACTCCGTCCTGGGAGAACAGGGCCTGGTGGGGTCCTCACACCTACAGTGGGTAAACCACCTGCACAAGGACCTCAGACACTTCCATTTAGTGTCCATGTTTCTAAACAAGGCCATCTGCATCGGATTTTCTGGTCACCCCAACACATGGCATTGTATCACACTTTGCCTTGATGACGTGGGGCAGGGAGGGAAGAGGGATCCCTTCTGAACATCCCTGTGTGAACATCCTCAGATGCTGCTCACATATTGGAATCTTTCAGGACTGACATCCAGTACCCTGAAGGTCTTCCTGTCTCTCAAATGTTGAAACATTCCTTTAACTCTGGGAAGGATCCTGTTCTCATCACTCTGCAGCCTTAACAGCTTTTGATAGAGGGGAAGAGGGGATGAACTGAATGACCAACAGGCCTAGGGCATGAGGATGGGCGGTGGCTTAGGAAGCTGTTTCCCTGCTCACTATCTGCGGAAGAGATGCTGCCTCCCACCTCCTCACCTGGACGGCTCAGGCATTCACACAGTTCTGCCCTGGGTCCGAGCTCCCTGGGCCCGCTGGATGAACACTCTGAGGCCAGTCACTTCATGTGACTCCAATCACCTGCACAGGTTACCTTGACGGAGTTTTCAAGAACTGTAACAGGAAATGTACTATTAGGCATGGAACTTAAAAAAATTCAAAAACTGTCCTTGATAGCAATATCTATTTAAAACGAAGACAAAACAATAAAAACGGAAATGCTTAACTCCTATTAATACTTTTCTATAAGCAGTTATTATTATAGGGTAGCAAAAAAATTCTGTAAGCTCTGTTTAAAGACTAGTTTATCTTTTTAAAGTGTGTTGTAAAATGTTCTCAGGGAATCTTTACAGAAATCTTCATGCAGGAGGGTCTGGCAGTCTAAACCTTGGCACATTTGAGTAAAGATATGAGAGATGTTAATTTTCAATACCTGGAGGAGAAGTTAAGGGCCTTCCCTTTGAAATGGAGAAAATTTTCATTTGAAAAAGAGGACAGTGACTGCCAGTGCACTTATGCTCATGAAGTTTTTTTCTTAAACATTCGATTTAAGGCAAATTGCATGAAAGTGGTGAGGAAGCCTATGGAGAAGAAAGGGACTTCTCCCTTCTGCAGAGAAGGTGCAGAGGGAACCAAGGGAGCAGGGAAATGGAGAGACCTCAAGTGCAGTATCAGGAGGTTAAGTCAATATACTTTCAGAGCTAAGAAATGAGAATATAAGAAAGACTGTGTTTCATTCTAGGTTAAAAATGCCAGAGCAATGTTGGGAAAGTCATCATTCACATCACAGGAAGATGAGAGAATCATCCAAAGACGACTTTCTTGGCACTGATTTTTAAGTACATTCATATTGTTTCTCCAACATGCCAGGCTGGCTCCGTCCCTGGGCGTCTGCACTACCTGTTCCTTCTGCCTGGAATGTTTTTCCTTTGACTCCCTCACTTTCTTCAAGTCTTGATCAAATGTCACCTTCTCAAAGAGGTCTTCCTGGACCACACCATTTAAAATTGCTATCCACCCTTCCTCTCTGCCCACATTCTATCCTGACCTTTCTGGTTTTCCTTATTCCCCTTTTAATGTTTTCCAAAGCACTGACCATATTCTGTTTCACCATATAAATTACTTATGTGGTTTCTTTATTTTCTGTCTCTCCTGGCTAGAACATAAGCTTGAGGAGGGCAGCTATCTGTGGTAGTTTTGTTCACTGACATACCCTAAGCATTCAGAACAGTGCATGGCACATAGTAGGTTCTTAAATTTTATTGAATGAATGACTGCAGATCAAAATTGAATTTATGCTTCTTTGAGCTAAGTTAATGAGCTACTTTACAGAGCCAAAGTTAAAAGTTATTTCTAGTACAACTCTAGAGCAACACTAAAATTACTCACAGGTAGCAACTATTGGGCATAGAAGTCACACATCAACCGAAGTTTTAGGGATAAAAATTTCACTAACAAAAAAACCTGAAGAATAAAAAAAGCCAGGTGTAGGGAAGTGTTTTGCATTTCCCCCCACACATTTTCTCTTATAACTGCTAAAGCATCAAGAGTCTTAGTTTTCACAGACATCATAGAAGTTTAGAGCTGGAATGGAATCTCAGAAATCATCTTAGCATGAGACTTCTAGCAACAATATGATGCAATCATTTTATAGCTGGGGAAACTGAGTACCAGAGTGGGAATGTAATATGCACAGTCAGGAAGTGGTGGGGGTAGAACTTTACTTGGGTCTTAAAATTTCAAGTCCAGAGTTTTTGTTTCTTTTTTTTGTTCACTTTTTCTTTTCAGCTAATTACCTGAATGTATTTTATTTTATACCGGTTCAAGTTAAACATCAGAACTCAAATGGTTAATAAATGACTGTAAAAGGGCCAGGGGAGGATTTTCCTATCTACTTAAGCGTTAGTGAGATGCAATTACTTAGAACCTACTAAGGACTTCTGGCTTCCACAGCCGGCCAGCTTCCTTGAAGAACTGGCACATGATTCTGTATGGATCATGGCAAGCTGAACATGTCTTTTTATTCTGAAGGCTCATGTAGGACCACTGCAGCAAACTGCCTTTTAGATGCCTTCCCCAGCATTTTTTCTTAATTATAATCCTAATCGTTGGGATTCCTAAATCATAAGGTAGACATTCTTGTCATTTTTCGTTAATCATTTAAATGGAAATAAGCCACAGTGCTATCTGGGACAAGGCCACCTCTTATATGCACTGCAAGAGTGGAAAGAGTGGAGATTTTGGACAGTAGATGGAAATGACTCTTCAGCCTTGTTAGAAGCAGCCTGCAGGAGACAGGGAAGGGGAACCAGGAAACCAGGGGCCTTTAGGGGAAGGCTGCAAAGCCCTGGCTATGGCTGGTAACCATTGCAGGCTGGCCATTCTAAGGGAGCAGCTTTCCCACTTAATGGGCACCATGAAGTAAAGTCCCTTATAAGACCAGCTGCATAGCTCTCACCTTTCCAGGAAGCTTTCTGTGGTTGAGACACAAAGGAAGACCCCAGAGGAGGACTCCAGATACTATAGGTTGGTGATTCTCTCCCATGGCTTCCTGGCAGGGTGGAGAAGCAGGGCCCACCCTATTTATGACCAATAATATATTCTTAAGGTTTCAATTATTTTTATACTAACACTTTAAAATGAGTAGATTGTAACTACTTCTTTTCTCTTTGCAGCCCATTATACATTCTTGAGTGGGAAAGAAGGTGGTAATACTGTAGCTAGGATAAAAAGTGGTAAAACACTGCTCTAAGGAAACTGATGATAATCTCAACTCTGTTTCCTAACTTCTCTCCTTCTATAGTGAAAGATTTAATTTCCTGCTTTGTTTAAATTCATTTTTCTATTTCTTTTTATCATGCCTGTATGTAATCTTTTTTGAATTTGAATGGCTTCCCACAGACAGAAATCTGAAACAGAAATGGTCCAGTAAGTGATACTCTTAACTTGGTCTGAAGACACNCAGTAAGTGATACCCTTACCTAGGTCTGAAGACCTTTTTTCTCATCTGGGTTGTGTAATTTAACTAATGGCTCTCAAATTTCTCCTCTTTAATATGGGGAAACAATAAAGAATTATTATAAGGAATCAATTCAACAAGAAAGGCTACATAAAATGGTATTATGCAAATGATATGTGTTCAACATACTTGGATCTGTGAAGGTTATAATTAGCTCTTCCATTGCCAACATCCAAAAAACAGCAAGATGGCAGTTTTGCAAAAATGCCCAGTTTCCTGATTTCATAGCATCTTTGATCATTCATTCAGCAATGGGTCCTTGTCCTTGCCCCAGTGAAATTGCACCCTGAGATGAATAATAACAACAGTGCTGCTTTGTAAGCAATGAAATTATTAAGATATTTAAATATAGCAGACTCTTGCTTAGAATAAGCTCATTCTGGCCTAGCTGGTTTGTCTCAGTGGCATGGCCCTCGGGTTGGAGGACATCAGGTTTGATTCTGTCAAGGGTCTTTGCTGCATTGCAGGCTCAATCCGAGAGGCAGCCAATTGATGTTTCTCTCTCTCTCCCTTCCACTCTCTCTGAAAAGAATAGAAAAAATATCAGTGGGCGAGACTAAATAAATAAATAAATAAATAAAATGCTCATTCTGATAGATGTACAAATGTTTTGTTCTTTGTATGTGTTTTTTTAAAACCACTTTTACTGTAACACATATAAAAATGTGCAAAGAAGAAATATACAGCTCTATGAATTATTGCAAATTAACATCTGTGGTTGAGAAGAAAACTTTGCTAACACCTTAGAGACATCTCTCCTATACCCCTTTCATTTCCAATCATTTCTCCCTTTTTCCCAAAGGCATGCACTATCCTGACTTCCAACCTTATAGGTCAGTTTTTAAAAGATTAAAAAAAGTTGAAGTCTACCATATATATAGGAAAAGTACACAAATCATTAATGCACAACTTCCTGAATTCTCCCAAGGTGAATACACACATGTACCACCACTGAGGACAAAATAAAGAACATCATCATCGTCCTCCCATCAGGATCCACCTTCCTTCTCNCTGAATTCTCCCAAGGTGAATACACACATGTACCACCACTGAGGACAAAATAAAGAACATCATCATCGTCCTCCCGTCAGGATCCACCTTCCTTCTCAAAGGCAATTTTGAATTCTAACACCATAGGTCAGTCTTGCCTGTTGTTGAATTTTATATAAGTGGAATTATATAGTTTACTTATTTTTATTTGGTCTATTTCAATCAACATTATTTTTTAGGTTTATTCACATTACTGTGTGTCACTGTGTTCATTCATTTTTATTGCTATAAACTGTGGTTAGACCACAATTTATGTATCTGTTCTGCTCTCGATGGCCATTTGGGTTGTTTATGGTCCTTGGCTATTATGTGCAATACTTCAACAAACATTCTTGCACATATCTTTGGGTACACATGTGCACTCCATTTTGTTGCATATATTCCTAGGAGTGGAACTGCTGGTTGGACAGAGTTTGTGTATGTTTGAATTTTTTATAATGTCAAACTGTTTTCCAAGGGGATGTCACCAATGCACATCTCTCCCAGCAGCAGATGAGAGTACTTGTCTCACCATTTCTTTGCTAACACCTGATAAATGTGTAGTGGTATCTCACTGAGGTTTTAATTGTTTCCCCCTTTCATAGGTTACTTATTGGCCATTTGGCTAATTCCCTTTTGTATCTCCTCTTGATTTCTTCCTTTTTTTCTATTGAATCACCTGTCTTTAAAAATTTTTTTTAATTTTATTTCTCAGAGTTCTTTATATTGGATATAAACCATTTGTTCTCCTTTTAGTGTCTCCATAGTTTTGCCTTTTTCCAGAATAACATATAGTTGGAATCATACAGTATGGAGCCTTTTCAGATTGGCTTCTTTATTTAGTAATATGCATTTAATATCCCCCCATGTCTTTTCATGGCTTGATAGGTTCTTTCTTTTTAATGCTGAGTAATATTCCACTGTATGGACATACCACTGTTTGTTTACTTATTCACCTACTGAAAGACATCTTGGTTGCCTCCAAGTTTTGGTGATTCTGTAAACATCCATGTGCAGGTTTTTCCCTGGATATAGTTTTCAACTCCTTGGGTTAATATCAAGCAGTGTGACTGCTAGATAGAATGGTAAGAGTATGTTTAATTTTGTAAGAAAACACTGAACTGTCTTTCAAAGTGGCTGTACCATTGTGCATTCCCATCAGCAATGAAGAGAGTTCCTGTTGCTAATATGCTTTAATATAGTCTGCTTATATTTTCACTAATCTGGAAGCAGAGACTAACTTCCCCACAGTGAGTACCTGAAAGTGAAACTTATAAGTAAGGAGAATGATATGCCCAGCTACACTAGCCTGCCTGCACCCTAAACACTCTGCAGAAGACTCTGGAGAAAGACCCAGCAACCGCAAGAGGGAAGCAAAGTAGCTGACAAGAAGAGGTGGTCCACAGAGAGCCTCAGATCAGCCAACTACCTAAGGACTCCAGAGCCAAACCTACACAGTTTCTGACACTGGCTGATACACAAGTGTCTCCCAGGAGAACTGAAATCAGCCCACAAAACAGTGACCCTCAGACAACATAAGCTGCCCAGATGAAACTCAGCTGACTGACTTTTTAAATTTTTTCTTAGGAAAAAGAGAGAAAAGAAAAAAATTTCCTCTTTAAATTAAAAAAAAACAAAACATTTTCAATTAATTAAAAAAATATATATTGTTTAGTTTTGTTTTGTTTTTTTGTTTTGTTTAGTTGCTTTGTTTTGTTTTGTCTTTTGTTCTGTTGATAGTCAGCTTAATTGCTGGGAAATGATCATTATAACCAATAAGTTTACTACTTTCCTCTATCGTTTCCCTATATCTCTTATTGGGCTCCCTTTGTGTCCTTGCTTTATCTCTCCTAGTCTTCTTGTTCTATTGGCATACCTTCTTTTTTCTTTTTCTCCCTTTTGTCTTCCTGTCCTTTGTTTGTTTCTGTTTGTCTCTTTATTATATATTTTTAAAAATTTATTTTCAACTATTTTCTATTCCTACACTCCACCCTTAATTTTTTGATTGCCCTTTTTTCAGAATCTTCTCTGCCCCCTTTATCTCCCAGTAGAGTCTCTATTTTTTACTTTTTATATTACTTCATTATTTTTAATTTTTTGTTACTATTAGCAATAATATACTTTTCTCTCTCTTTTTTTTGGGTTTTTTTTTTTTTTTTTGNCCAGTAGGGTCTCTATTTTTTACTTTTTATATTAGTTTATTATTTTTTATTTTTTATTACTATTACCAATAATATAATTTTCTCTATATATTTTTTGTTTTTTGGTTTGTTTGCTTTAGCATTTGTGATCTCACTTTGCTTTCCCAATTCTACTTCCACTTGGGATGTTTTCATTGTGATTGTCAGGATATTTTGCAAGATACTGCTTGTTTCCTGGCAGTTTGATTGGTTACTGTCTTGTTTTGCCAGCACCTGTACAACAGCTCACATAATGTGGTTGGGGCTGAGACACACAGTTAGCCAACCTGAGAGGAGAGTCCTTCCAAGAATGGACCAACAACACTCTAGACCCAATCACAACAGCAGAGACCAAAGAACTCACAAAAAGGATACTCACAAAAGAGACACATAGAGCAAAGAGCTCAGAATTATAAGAAAAACACCCTTCTGGGCTCCACTAAACATACAATACAAAATCCCACCCCACAAGACTGGGAGACAGCAAATATATCTAATATACAGATACAAACACTAAGAGCCACCAAAATGAGGAGACAAAGAAATAATCCCAAAACTAAAGAAAAAGTAAAATCACCAGAAAAAACCCTGATAATATGGAGTTAAGCAAGTTATCAGAAACAGAGTTCAGAGTAATGGTTATAAAGATGCTCAAGGAAATTAATGAGAACAACAAAACACTTACTGGAAAGGTCGAGGAACTTAGTGAAAACATGAAAAAAGAGCTAAATACAATAAATAAGAATCAGGCAGAAATGAAGAATATTAGATTTGATATCAAGAATATGCTGGAGGGTATTAAAAGCAGGCTAAATGAAGCAGAGAATAGAATAAGTGACTTAGAAGATAAGATAGAAAAAGCCACTCAATCAGAGCAGCAAAAATAAAAAACACTCAAAAAGCATAAGGACAGTCTAAGGGAGCTTTGGGACAACATGAAGCAAAAGAACATTCATATCATAGGAGTTACAGAAGAAGTGGAAAGAGAGAAAGGGTTAGAGAACATGGTAAAGAAAATAATGGCAGAAAATTTCCTACGTTGGGGAGGGAGAAAGGCACAGGTTCAGGTAGCACAGGGGTTCCAAACAAGAGGGACCCAAAGAGAACCACTCTAAGACACATCATAATTAAAAAGGCAAATGTCAAGGACAAAGAGAATATTAAGGGCTACAAGAGAGAGACAAGCAGTGACCTCCAAGGGAACCCCCATAAGGCTGACAGCAGATTTCTCAACAGAAACTCTTCAGGCAAGGAGGGAGTGGTAGGAAGTTCTCAAAGTAATGAAAAGCAAGAACATGCAACCAAGACTGCTTTATCCAGCAAGACTATCATTTAAAATTGAAGGTGAAATTGAGAGCTTCCTAGACAAAAGAAGGGTGAAGGAGTTCATTCAACCAGCACTGCAAGAAATGCTGAAAGGACTCCTTTAAGAAAAAGAAGAACTATTAAGAGAAAGGTATGCAAGAAGAAATATTGAGAGAAAAGCATGAAGCAGAAAAATGGAATTAAAAGTATATCAATATGATGTTAAATGTAAATGGAACAAAAGCTTTAATCAAAAAACATAAGGTAGCTGAATGGGTAAGAAAACAGGACCCAAATATATGCTGTCTACAAGAGACCTACCTGAGAGCAAAAGATTAACACAGGCTAAAAGTGAAGGGATGGAATAAAATAGTCCATGAAAATGGAAACAAACAAACAAAAAGATAGAGTAGCAATACTTATTTCTGACAAAATAGACTTCAAAATAAAGACCATGACAAGAGACAAAGATGGTCACTACATAATACTAAAGGGATCAATGTAACTGGAGGAAATAACCCTTATAAGTATATATGCACCCAATATAGGAGCACTTAAATATATAAAAAATTTCTTGGTGGACATTAAGGGGGAGATTGACAGCAACACAATCATAGTGGGGGACTTTAACATTCCACTGTCAGCACTGGACAGATCATTAAGACAAAAAATCAACAGGGAAATGCAGACCTTAAATGACATACTAGATCTAATTGATTTAATTGGCATTTACAGAACATTTCATCCCAGAGGAGCAGAATACACATTCTTCTCATGGGCACATGGAACATTCTCAAAAATAGACCATGTGTTAGGGCACAAAGCAAATCCCTACAAATTTAAGAAGACTGAAATTATATCAAGCATCTTTTCAGATCACAATGCCATGAAACTAGAAATCAACCACTATTAAAAAACTAAAAAATATTCAAACACATGGAGGATAAATAGCACGTTATTAAAAAATGAATGGGTTACCAATGAGATCAAGGAAGAAATCAAACTCTTCTTGGAAAAAAAAACAGAAATGAACAGACAACTCAAAATCTGTGGGACACAGCAAAAGCAGTCCTGAGAGGAAAGTTCATAGCAGTACAGGCCTATCTTAAGACATAAGAAAAATCTCTACTAAACCATCTAACACAACAACTAAAAGAACAAGAATGAGAACAGTAAGAAAATCCCTGAGAAAGTAGAAGGAAGGAAATAATAAAGATCAGAGCAGAAATTAATGACATGGAGACTAAAAAACCAATACAAAAAAAATCAATAAAACCAAGCGCTGGTTCTTTGAAAAGATAAATAAGATTGATGCACCTTTAGCCAGACTCACCAAGAAACAAAGAGAGAGGACCCAAACACATAAAATCAGAAATGAAAAAGGCGATATAACAACCAACCCAACAGAAATATGAAGGATTGTAAGAAAATACTATGAGCAACTATATGCCAACAAACTGGATAACCTTGGTAAAATGGATAAATTCCTAGAAGCAAACAGTCTTCGAAAGCTGAATCAAAAAGAGGCAGTAAACCTGAATTGGCTGATGACAACTAGTGAAATTGAAGCAACAATAAAAAAACTCCCAGGAAACAAAAGTCCTGGTTCAGATGGAGTTAAAGGCAAATTTTACCAAACATTCAAAGAAAAATAAACACCTATCTTCCTCAAACTATTCCAGAAAGTTCAAGAGAGGGAAAACTCCCAAACTCTTTTTATGAGGCCAGCATCATCCTAATCCCAAAACAAGATAAAGACACTACAAAGGAAGAAAATTACAGGCCAATGTCCCTGATGAACATAGATGCTAAAATCTTCACTAAAACACTCGCAAGCTGCATCCAACAGTACATTAAAAAGATCATACACCATGACCAAGTGGGATTTATTCCAGGGATGCAAGGCTGGTATTATATCTGTAAATCAATAAATGTGATGCATCACATAAAAAAAAAAAGGACAAAAATAATACAATCATATAAATAGGTGAAAAAAAGCATTCAACAAAATCCAGTGCCCATTTTGCTAAAAACTCTCAGCAAAGTGGGAATAGAAGGAACATACATTAACCTAATAAAGGCTATAATGGACAAACCTACAGCCAACATCATACTCAATGGGCAAAAACTAAAACCATTTCTGTTAAAAACAGGAACAAGACAGGGGTGTCCACTTTCACCCTCTTATTCAACGTAGTATTGGAAGTCCTTGCCACAGCCATCAGACAGGAAGAAAACATAAAAGGTATCCAAATTGGAAAGGAGGAAGTAAAACTGTCATTATTTGCAGATGACATGGTACTGTATATAGAAAACCCCAAAGACTCCATCAAAGTGCTAATAGATTTGATAAATGGATTCGGTAAGGTAGCTGGATACAAAATTAACATCTGAAAATTGATGTCACTTTTATATACCAAGAATGAACTCTCAGGAAGAGAAACAAACAAACAAAAAACAATACCAATTACCATTGAAAATAAAAAAAATAAGATACCTGGGGATAAACTTAACCAAGTATGCAAAAACCTGTACTCGGAAAACTACATGACACTGAAAAAAGAAATAGAAGAAGATATAAACAAGTGGAATAATATACCATGTTCATGGGTTGGAAGATTTAATATCATTAAAATGTCCATACTACCCAACGCAATCTATAGATTCAATGCAATTCCTGTTAAAATACCAACAGCATATTTCACAGAACTAGAACAAATATTCCAAAAATTTATATGGGACCAAAAAAGACCCTGAATAGTGGCAACCACCTTGAGAAAGAAGAACAGAGTGGGAGGGATCACTTTACCACATATCAAACTACTACAAAGTCACTGAAATCAAAACAGCTTGGTATTGGTACAACAACAGACATATAGATCAATGGAACAGAACACAGACTCCAGTAATAGACCCATGCAATTATGGTCAGTTAATATTTGACAAAGGAGGCAAGAGCATAGAATGGAATAAAGACAGTCTCGTCAGTGAATTGTGCTGTACAGCTACATGCAAAAAAGTGAAACTAGATGACCAACTTTCACTGTACACAAAAATAACCTCAATATGGATAAAAGACTTAACTGTAAGTAGCGAAACCATAAAATCCTGGAAGAAAACAGGCAGTAAAGTCACAAACATCTCACTTTTCACTGATACATCTCCTAGGGCAAGAGAAACAAAAGAAAAACTAAACAAATGGGACTACATAAAACTTAAAAACTTCTGCCCAGCCAAAGAAATCAGCCTCAAAATACAAAGGGACCCCATGGTCTGGGAGAACATATTTGCCAAGGATGTATCTGATGAGGGGCTAATTTCCAAAGTGTACAAAGAACTCATACAACTCAAGAGGAAGACAAACAATCCAATTAAAAAATGGGCAAAGACCTAAATACACATTTCTCCTAAGGAGGACATACGGATGGCCAAGAGACATATGAAAAATGCTCAATGTCCCTATTCATCGGGGAAACGGAAATTAAACCCACAGTGAGGTATCACTTCTCACCTGTCAGAATGGCTCCGTCAACAAATCAACAAACATGTGCTGGCGAGGGCGTGGAGAAAGGGGAACCTAGTAAAATGCTGGTGGGAATGCAGACTGGTGCAGGCACTATGGAAAACAGTATGGAGGTTCCTCAAAAATTAAAAATGGGCCCAGCCAAGCATGGCTCAGTGGTTGAGCATCGAACTAAAATCCAGGTGATTGGGTTTGATTCCCAGTCAGGGCACATGTCTAGGTTGTGGGGCTCCATCCCCAGTTGGGGGAGTGCANGGGCTCCATCCCCAGTTGGGGGAATGCAGGAGGCAGCCAATCAGTGACTCATCATTGATGTTTCTATCTCTCTCTCTTCCTCTTCTTTCATCTCTCTGAAATCAGTAAAGATATATTTAAAAAAAAAAAAAATGGAACTGCCTTTTGACCCTGTGATCCCACTTCTAAGAATATATCCTAAGAATCCTGAAACATTAATCAGAAAGAACATATGCACCCCTATGTTCATAGCAGTGCACTTTACAATAGCTAAGATGTGGAAAGAGCCCAAGTGCCCATCAGTACATGAGTGGATAAAAAAGCTGTGGGACATTCACACCATGGAATACTATGCAGCTATAAAGAAGAAGGACCTCATACCTTTGGGACAACATGGAATNTGTAAAGAAGAAGGATCTCGTACCTTTGGGACAATATGGAAGGACCTAGAGAATATTATGCTAAGTGACATAAGCCAGACAGAGAAAGACAAACATCACATGATCTCACTCATATGTGGAATCTAAGAACTTAATAAACTGGTGAACAGAATAGATTCAGTGACATGGAAGCATGGATGAGACTGACGATTCTCAGAGGAACAGAAGAGGGTGGGTGGATGCAGGGGAGGGATTAACTCAAGAATTTATATGCATATATGCACAACCCAAGGACACAGACAATGGTGTGGTGAGGGATTGAGGAGAGGGTGGTGGAAGGGGTCAATGGGGAGAAAAAGGGACATCTGTAATATTTTGAACAATAAAAAAATATTGATTTAATTTTTNTGGTGAGGGATTGAGGAGAGGGTGGTGGAAGGGGTCAATGGGGAGAAAAAGGGACATCTGTAATATTTTGAACAATAAAAAAATATTAATTTAATTTTAAAAAAATCATTGTTGAAGGTATTACATATGTCTCCTTTTCTCCCTACACTGACCCCTCTCCTGCCTAGGCCTTCACTCCACTATTGTCTGTGTGGATGGGTTATGCATATATGCATCTAAATTCTTTGGTTAATCTCTTCCTCTCCTTTATCAGAGTAAAAGAAAGTCCTGTTCCTGGTTTTATTTTTGTAAGGAATGATTTCTAGATTCTTAGTTTACTAGGACTATTTTTCCCATGAATGCATGTTGAATTTCAACAAATACTTTTTCTGCATCTGTTGAAATACTTTTCTTATTTACTTAAAGGGGTTTTCTCCTTTAACCTTTGAATGTGGTGAATTACATTACTTTATTTTCTATATTTTAACCATCCTTGCATTGCTAGAATAAACCCAGCACTATGGGAAGGTTTATTTTATTGTTGATTCCATTACCGATGTTATGCAGGAATTCATAATCTACAGAGGGAACAAAAAGGGAAATTTTATCAAGGAGATGCTCATAGGAGTTGTTAAACCTGCAAAATGTGACCTTACCATTCTGAATACCTGCTGTCCCGGGAAATCTATGAAATGCGCCCATGGGATCTGAGCCCGTGCTTAAGATAAATACCAGGGGAGTGTTGTATGACATGTCTTGATATAGAGTAGGCAGGTCCATAGGTGGTGTCTCTATAAAGCGTTTTCCAAGGCTTTTTATTACAAAGTCTGGAAGAGCGAAAACCACCTGCAAGATGAAAAGAAAAACATTTTAAAAAATGTGTTGGTTGAGTATCCTTCATAATTTTACCCTGTTTCCCCCTCAGCTTCTCAGTGGTTGGTGCCCTGCTCTTTGAACTCATTATTTCTTTATATTTCTTCCTATGGATCAATTTGGAGAAATTGTACCCAGCATAACTGCTGATAGCCATGGTTCTCCTGACTTCACTGAGCAGGATGAACTATTGGATGAGAGGAAAGTCCCTCATCCTTCCGTCTGTCTGTAAACCTGCTGTTTCCCCATCCTTGCCTCCTTTGGTTCTATCCCTCCTGCATTCTCTTGGACATTACTGTCAGCCCTTCCATTTCTCTCTGCATTATTGCTCTCTCCCTGCCTCCATCACCTCCCTGCCATCATACAATTTGGTTCTACTGTCTCCTATTCTTAAAACCCAATCCTGAGCCTTCCCTTGATTGTAGTTCCCTCCCACCTGCTATTTCATTTCATTGCTCCTCATTCACAAGCCAACTTCTCAGAAGAACTGCCATTCTCCTAATAATATACTGAATCTCTCTTTACTTACCCTTAATTTTTTACATTTGGATGCAGAAGTTTTCTCAGCACCTGAGCAACATTGGAGACCCAGCAATGGAAAATATGCTGAGGTTAAGTGGAGAGATCTCCTCACTGGAACAAACTGGATCCTGTGCTTATCAGGGGCAGGGTCATGTTTGTGTGTTTTCTAGGAATCATAATGGACCTAGGTGGTTACTGGAGTGCTTGGTAAAACATTATGGTGCCAATAAATCTAACTGGCCAAATGAAGAATCTGACTATTCATGATCCTGGCCCGTACTCAGAAGACCCCCGAGAGCAAGAGGGACTCAAGAGACAGCTGTGCAGACATGGGGCCAGACTAAGAAGCCATATAATCACTCTGAATGGGGGTGGGATAGGGTGTAAAACCATCTTATGGGGATATGGAGTGGAGATAATATATCTATTGATGTTGGCACTTACATACAGATATACATGCTATAGAATCTGCTCCTCCTCTAGATACCTCACCCACAGACTTAGCAAAAGAACTTTTTGACAAGTTTTCTAATATCTCTGGGCATAGGTTATCTTCATTATTCTATTCTGGTATTATGTTGTTGGCTGTAGTGTTAATATTCCTATGTTTTTTCCCAGTTTGTGACCAAGCAGGAATGCGGAGCATCTCAGAGCTGCAGACAGGAGTCCACTGGCTCAAATTAAAAAGTAAAGAAGGGGTAGATGTTGGGAGCTGGTGACGTGTCTGGACATGGTCCACATATTTGAGGACTCAACCCTCCCCACAAGTTCCCATGAGGAGACAAAATAAAGATAATTACCAGAATCGGGGGTCATGCAGGGGGCAGGATGTTTACTCTCAAAGTATTTATTCAGCCTTGAAAGAACTACTTTATATCACCCTCACCTCATTACCAGTTGTTTGTTACTCACTATATAATAAAGGCATTGAAGTCATTTGGGGCTGCTCCTCACTGGAGGGCAGTCCTCCTGATCCCATAAATTTGTCACTTTCATTTCCACCACTTGAACTCAGGTTTGTTAGTCTTTCTGGCTGGTTCCTGACAATAAGCACCTGCACCTTCATTTGCCTACAGGTCTACCTACAGGTTCAAAAAGAATCTATATCTGCCAGGGACACTTGTAGGACTATCAAATCTCCTGCAATGTATGGCCAAACTAAAAAAGCAGCTTTTACATAAACCTGAACATGTCACAGTGCACATTTTTGTCATGGTCGAATTCAAAAGGGGCAGATTTCAGAACATTCATAAATTTTCTTGAGTCACATGATCTGTTGAGATATGTGTTGCCTCTATAATCCAAAGTTTCATTGGGATCTTGTTTGAAGGCAGGACCAACTGTAACAAATTATTATTTTGAAAAAGTTACTTCTCGTACCCAGTATCACTGGATCCAGTTGCATTTCTCTATGTGAGAAGAATTATGAATTTTAGCCACATTTATTCCACAATTTCTGATTTCTAAATGTGTATCAAGTCAATAGTAGTACTCTTCTCACTAACTAGGTGCAGAAATACGAATGCCATCCTTGTTCTGGAACAGCAGGTTTCCCATCCTGTGGAGAGAATAGACAGTCAACACCTCTACAGTCTAGATGGAAACAAAGGGCCATAGAAGAGATACACCCCAGAAGTAAGATAATAAAATTATATGCTGGCATTGTCATCTGAGCTAAGGCAAGTTTGACTGAACTTAGTATACATAGTGGGGAGGCTTTGTCAGAAGGCTAAGTGGGTACATGTTGATGTGGACATTGAAGTTACAGAATGAAAGTAACCAATAGTTTCAGCAGTGACAGACTGTATCGCCTGCAGTTAAAGTGTTAATTCGTGTTAACTTCTAAGTTATTTCTACTCCTCTTTCTATTTATTCTACTAATTCTTCTCCATCTTCTCTTCCTACTACAGCTCTTCTTCCTTCTCCTTTTCTATCTGCTCATTCTCCTCAGGCTCCTCTTCCTTCTGTTCCTCCACCTCTTTCCTACTTATCATCCCTTATCCTCTTTTTCCTCCTTTTTCTCCTTGTCCTCCATCTGCTCTTCTTTTTCTACTGTTTCTGTTCCAGTTCCTGTTCTTTCTTCTTATTTTGCACAAGCCACATCAAAATATTAATGTGAAGGTGGTTAAACAGCACTCCTGCACCTTTCAAATGCCTGATATATGTGGTATAGTTTTTGATATACTACTTCCTTAGGTATAGGCAAGTCTAATTAATTCTGTTTAGACTTTCCAGCAATACTCATTCTCATTTTTAGGTAACCCACTGTGAGGATTCATTCTGCTACCCTGGCCATTTTAGCTATGCATTCTAGGAGCAGGGGGAATCACTGGATTAGTCCCGTGACATTTGGAAACACTTTGTCTCCCCAGTGCTCCCACTACCACACTCCACTGAGTCACGTTACTGACTCCAGTGGTTACACACTAGTGTGACACACAAAAATTCATAGTATTAGAATCTTATTGACATGCAAGGACTCTCAATTCCAATCTTCACACTGCCACACAAAAGCTCTCAAACCCACAATCTAGTTTGACACCTGAGGGCTACCATTGTTTTCACTCTACTATGAAACCATAAGTTGTTCAACAGCTCATACACCATTGTGAACCTTAGGGATCCCATTGCCCATGGTCCACTCTGACACCACAGAGATCATACAGCCTACAACCCACCGTGACATGTAGAGCTTCAGCTTCCCACACTCCACTGTGAAATCTTCAGACTCTGATTACCAAAACACTAAAAAGTTACACAAGAAATCCTACTGTTCAAATCGACTTTCATACCTTGGGGCACATACACCCCATAGTCTATTGTGACCTCCCAAATCTCTGAATGCCCATTGTCCAATAAGGTGCATCAGGATTTTCACTGTACTCACACATGTCTGAAACCTTCAGGTCTCCCACTGCACACACTTCTTTGTGAATACCTGGGCTCCCACTGCCCACATTTCACTGTTAAATCCCATGTCCCCCAAAGATCATAATTCACTGTTAACCATCTGGGCTTTCTAGCCTATATTACAATGTGACACCAGAGGTATATAGTTGCACACATTGGATTTAACCGCCTATTGATACTATTGCACACAATTGCCTTTAAGCATTGGGGCTTCTAATGTCATCTCTCCATCACAATGCAAGTCTCATGAGATTAACACACCACTGTTAAACTCAAAGGCTCTCACTGCCCTCATTTCACTGTGACATCTTCAGCGCTCCCATGCTCAACTGTGATTTGTGAACACCTTGGCTCCCATTGAATACGTTCTGCTCCAGTCCATCTAGGGATTCCAATGTCCACACAAGTCTGTTAAAACCCAGAGTGTACACTGTCCACATTCCATAATGAGAACAGATGGAGTTTACTTCCTACACCCCAGTGTAACAGACCACCCTTCTCACTCCAAATATGACCTTTCACCTCTACAAAATATTTCTTCATGCATTGATGAATGGTATACACTGTGGAGACTCAGAGTGTGGAATAGAACTCATATGAACAATACACTCAAACGTTCTCAACTCTCTGTTTTTTACTCCTTAAGTATTGAAACAAATGACAGTTGGAATTTCCATGTCACATTTGTTTGTCCATCATTAGATGCACTTTTCACCAAATCTTTCCATTAAACAGTTAGAGGCTTTGTTAATGAAAGAAGCTGCTGATATAAATGCACAATCTCTGTCTGGTGGTCCCAAATTAATAGAGTGCATTTTATCGACGTTTTTGGTTTTTTTACATTGTCCCCCCACATTAATTATTTTTACATATACTTCATATTTTTCTCCTTGTGTAAAATACAAGACTAAAGTAGTTCTTCCATAATGTAGCACACATTATCAAGTCTCGCACTGTGTCCAGACATTGAGGATGCCATTGGATTTTTTGGCCTATTCATTCTGGTCAGAGCCACAGAAGTCTCTAGCATATGTCCTTGTGTGTTTCCTATGGATCATTTTTCCAGTCCCTGACAAATCCTGAACTATTTTAGTTTCCTTTGATAGTGACCAAAATTCTGCAATGAATCAGGCTTGGAACCACTGATAGAAAGTAACCAATTTGTGTCTTGTAGCTCTTAAAGGTGAATCTGGAGCCTTGGCTATTAATTAAGTGATCCATCTCAAGTGATGATAAAAACATTTGTATGGCTGATGCTGGGACCAATCAGAAATTTTTAAGAATGTCTGTGTCATCACCACAAACATGGAAACTAGGACCCAGGGGGCACATTGAATTGCCACAGTGGCCCTCCCTTCTGCTGTAGCCCAGTACTTAGAAATTGTTTTGTTTGGTGGGAGCCTGTATTCAGAACTTGGTTTTGTAAATCTTATTGATTTTTTTTCTTTTTATAGACACTGTTCCTCACTAACTCTATGATGTCTAAGGGCCTACAGCTAAACTTTTGCTGCTCTGTTTCAACAGATGATTCAAGTGATCCATATTGAACAAATAATAGATAACAAAAATATATTTATTATTAAAAAATTAAAAATGTCCTCTATCTTGAACAAGGATGTGCCTAACAATGTTATTATTTAGTTATTAAACTTTTTGGGTAACATAGTTAATAACATTATATAAATTTACATAATTTATATAATAACATTATATAAATTTTACTTGTACAACATATCCATCTTTGTTAAGTTCTCACCACACAATGTCTAGTCTCCTCTCTCTTACTGTGTTTGACCCCCTTTTTTCCCCTTGTCCTTCCTCATGCTTTTTACCTTATTGTAATCATCATGATTTCATATGTAGGTAATTATTTTTTTGTGTTTCTTTGGTTTGTAGTTTTACATTTCTCATATGAGGGAAAATACAGAATGTGGCACTTTTCTTTATTAATAAAATCTTCACTCTGAAGCTTCACTGTGATGTGCCTTAAATGAGACAGTTATTCTGGAATATTTTTTTCCGTGGTGGGAGAACTGTCCAATGAACATCTGCCTAAATGAAATTTTGAAGATTCTTCCAATCATGCTTATTTTATGTCCCTGATTACTCTTACAAATGCTTATTTTATGTCCCTGATTGCTCTTACAAAGTAACAGTCACAGCCATGAATCTGTAAGTACTTTCATATCCATCATTTGTCATTCAAGCAAAGTTAATGATGAGGTGAACTGCCACAATATCTACCTAGTGTAATGATTTCAGTGCCCACACTCCTGCACAAATATTCCACAATGGTCTCTTGTGCTGCAGCTGTTTCCTTTTTTGTTGGTCATCGATATAATGTTAGATCATCTGTAAGTCAGGTCAGAACATTCTTTCCTCTTTCAATAGATCATAGGAGACTTTACATGACCAAAGTCCCAAAGTTTAGGCTGAAATACAGATCTATTGTTTTCTAATAGGGACTGAAAACAATTGGGCCACTTCTTATATTATTGTTTTGGCCCATCCAGGTTTGATGGTGTAGTTACCATTTTATTTTATAGATATAAATTTTTATTTTTGTTAGTCCTCACCAGAAAATATTTTATTGCTTTTTAGGTAGTGCAAGGGAGAATGGGAGTGGGAGAGTCAGAGAGATGGAGAAACTTTGCTGTTGCAGAGACACATTCATTGGTGTTCTACCACACTCACCTAGAAAGGGGGTGGTAAGCAAATGCACAACCCAAAAATATGTCCTAACCAAAAATTGAACCCATTACCCTGTGTTTTCTGCCAATGCTGCAACCACTGAGCTACATGACACAGAGATAAACTAATGTAGTATTTTCCCTGTACATGGCCTCTTTATGATGCCTGGGTTCACATCACACTCAGGTCATAATGAACAGCTCAGGTTGCATGGTAACTTGGTGGCCTCTGGTTAAGCATTTCTTCTTTCGAACTACAGAAAGCTGTTGGGTCCAATTTCAGTCCATTTTCAGGATAATAATATCCATTTTCCCTGAATGTTTGCCCCTCTTATCAAGAACTGCTTTGAGCGATATATTGGACAGAAGAACTTGTGATGCCTAGATGGACCTCAGCCAGAGACTTAACATCTTGTGTCACCACAAGTCTCTTTGGTGACAAGATTTCTATGGAATTTGCCCTCTATTTTACTTCTTTCCCAGCTCCTTCTAACCAAGTGAACAATAATGATCATGTTTGCCAGATTTCTACCAAGTACCTTTGCCATTTTTCTCACATTTGGCTTAAAACCATTGAGAGAAATATGTACAAATGTCCTTAATCTCCTCACTTTGAATCTGGATTCTTGGCTATAAATCAAGAAAATCATCCATGTCTTCTGTGTGGTCCACTCAGAAATTTTTCAGAAGTGGCTTTCACAAGTCTGCACATCACAGGTGGCTTTCATCCCCACTTAGGCCCACAGTGTCTCATTACTACAGATATTTAAACTAGAAATGAGAAAACCCTTTGGATTTCCACAGTGGTCCTCACATTTCCATCTAGAGATCATGTATTTAGAACTTGTCTTGTTTGCCTGGAATAATAAATTGGTTGTTTAAATCTTTATGATTTTATTTTCATAGGTGTTATTCCTCATTAACTGTCTAATGGCTAACAACATACAACATACCTTTTACTGCCCAGGATCAACAGATGATCTACCTGATCCTTACTAAACAAAAAGCAAGTAAACAAAAATTTGTCCATATTTTTTGGTAAGATAAAAATGACACTTCCTTTCTTAAATAAGACAGAAAGTGACAAAACATATTTGTAAATTTATTTAAATATTAATTAATGGTGTATAGCTTTGTTAATAACATTTTATGGTATGTTGTATGGTATGTTTAAAGGCATGTTGTAAAACTTTACGGTACAACATAGCATAAACCACTATGTGCTCACCACCCAAAGCCTACTCACCTTGTATGGGTCCCATGTTGCCCTGCTCATCCTCACCCATGCTTTTCCCCATGGCAACTACCATGGTTACATTTGTGTATAGGTGATGGTGTTTGTCTCATATTTTCTTTATATCTTTTACATTCCACAGATTGGAGAAAATACACAAAATTATTTCAGAGTGAGAATTCTGAATTTTAGTCAGATTCATTCTTCAACTTCTAACTCTAAAAGGGAATCAAATTTAGGGTAGCACTTTTTCCAGTCACCAGGTTCAGTCATCAGAACATCATTCTTCTAATGAATTAGGGGGAAGAATATCCTCTGGATGGGAAAGGCAGACAAAACACCTGCAAAAGACATAAGGCTATAGAAGTGATAAACTGCAGAAGTAAGATAATATATATATTGGCTTAGCTGGTGGAAAGAAGACAAATTTGATAGAAATTTGGATACATATAGAGGAGGCATTTGGCCATAAATTCAGTGCATATGTGTACAGGGTGATGTGTACATTGCATTAACTCAGAGTAATCACATTGGCACTGCAGCAGGAGTCACCCATACTTAAAATGTTGGTGAGTTAACTGCCATTGTCTAAGTTGTTTCTCCCCTTTTTCTCCTTTCTCTCACCCATTCACCCCTGCTCCACCTCATTTTTTTTTTACTCCTTTTTCTCTTCCTCCTCCTCCACTGTTTCTTCCCTCTGCCTCTCTTCTTCCCCCTCATCATCCTTCTTTTTATCCTGCTTTTCCACCAGCCAAATTAAAGTTTGATGTGCATAGAGTTGAATCAGCATTACTGCATCTTTTTAATCCCTGATGAAGGCACAAACCTCTAATGATCATTTGGGTACGAGATGTAGCTTTTTAGTTAACACTTACTTAGGTATAGGCAGTTCTAATGCCTTTTGGTTAGAGTTCCCCCCTGAGTAGCCCTAATTCCACAGTAATCCAGTGTGGGTGTTCATTCCCCTGATATGGCTATTTTACTTACACATTCTAAAAATTGGAAACAAAGGGAGGTGTCCAGAGAAATTTGTCCCTACTTCAAAATGGCCCTGAGCTAAACCTTTATTGGTCAGCAGCAGACCCTTAAACTATCCTTCTCTTGTTATAGGGCCACAGTAATATTTTGGTTTCTGAGACAATATCAGTTCACACCCACTCTTCTGTAGTCCCTGAATTATCCCTGCTTTCTTCCAAATAGATAGTTACCATGCTAAAAAGTCTATAAGTCCCTTGGGAAAAGGCAAGAAGTACACTTAACAGTATACATTTTTGTTGTCTGCTCTGGGTCTTTTCTAGAGGCTCTGGAATCTTGTATATAAATAAACAAGAACACCCTTGTCTGCTATTGTGAACCAATTAGAATTATTTCAGAAAGCCTATTTCAGCTCCAAATATATTGAATCTAGTAACCAGGAGACCCAGTGAATTGCCACAGTGGTTCATAATCTTTCATCCAGTGATGTTGTACCACAATATTTAGACATTGTCTTGACTGGACTATGGAATAGGAACTTATTTTTTTAACCCTTAATGATTTACTTAGTTTTCAATTAATAGGCACTACTCCTTATTAACTTTCTAATTGTTAACACTTAAGCACACTTGCTGTAGCCAAACATCAACAGTTGATTCACCCTATAATTGCTGAAAATAATTTAAGTAATCAAAATATGTTCATATTATTTCATTATGTCCGTTGTATAGTCAAAGGGACAGAGGGCCACTGGGCCACTATTTATATCAATGCTTTGTGCCATCAGGATATTCAGAGTTTTGATTAAGTATGCACATTAAATTAATGTAGTGTTTCTGTACATGGCCAAGTTTATGACTTTATAGGTGCCATCACACTCAGGACATAATGGGAAACTCCAGTTGCATAGTTACATAGTGTCTCATGGTTTAGCATTTAATTTTTAAAACCAAAGAGACAAATCTCTGTCCATTTTGAGGGGTGATCAAAGCTACTTCCCCTGAATATGTACCCCTTCTAACTATGACCACTTTGGGCTTTGGAAGGAATGCAATTCACCTGCCTTGTGCAGATGGACCTCAGCCCAAGACTGGAATCATTGCTTCAGCACAAATCTCTGGGCACACAGGACCCCTATGAAACTTGTAATCTGGTGTCATGACTTGCCCATCTCCCTAAAACCCAGTCAACCCTGATGATCATATCTGTCAGCATCTTGATCCACTTCCTCCTGTTTCTCTGTAACTAAGATGTAGGAACATTGTGGAGGGTTTTTCTGCCCTTTTTTTCTGGTCTCAGTGCAAAGAGTTAGTCAAAATGATACAGTGAGAAAAGAGAAAGAATCCTTCTAAGCTAGCATTCTGAGTGGTGATGTTTTTTATGTTGATTGATTGTTCATGTACTTGGTTCTATTTTTATGACACAGTTTTTTGCCTAATTTGACTCAAAAGAACACCAAGATATGTTCTTCAAAAGAACAACAATTTTGGTTGATGATATCAAGACCATGGATGTAAGCCCCAAGCATCTTTATTGGGATTTGCCTCAAGGTTTTCCTAAGGTTCCAAAGAGGATCTGTATTTGTCATGGAAAATTGTGGTGCCATTACATCTGCAGTAATATGGCCCAATTCACAGAGTAGCTTGTACAGCAGCCAAGAGAGTTCAGTGCCCTATCTTTGATTGAGCTTTGGGTACACACAGAGTAGGCAACTGGCAGTGAACCAAGTGCATATATTCACAATGTGATATGCACATTGAAGTTATTCAACCAAACATGACATTCATACAGCAGCCATAGCTAGAGTCACTTATAAAGTTTTCCTTAACTCACTGCCATTCTCTCTCTCCTTTTTTTTTTTAATATATCTTTATTGATTTCAGACAGAGGAAAGGAGAGGGAGAGAGAGAGATAGAAACATCAAACAACATCATCTCTCGAGTCATTGATCAAGCCCACAACCCGGGCATGTGCCCTGACCGGGAATTGAACACCCGATTGCCTGGATCCTAGGTCGACTCTCAACTGCTGAACCATGCCCTGCCGGGCATCACTGCCATTCTCTTATTTCTCCTCCTACACTTTTTTCTTCTCCCCCTCCTTCTCCTTGTTCTCCTGCCCCTACTTCTCCTAGTACTTTGCCCTCACCTTTACTTCCTCCTTCTCTCCCCTCTCCTCTGCCTGCTCTTTCTCCTTCTCCCTCCTCCTCCTTTAGCTCCTATGTATTCTCCTCCTTCTCTTCTCCAATTTCTTTTCTTTCTACTTCCCTTTCTCATTTTTCTCCTTTTTTTGCCATATCCTCCATCTCCTCTTCCCAAACATCATTTTTTTCTCCTCCTTTTTTTCTTCCTCAGCCACCACCTCCACATTCTCCTGCACCTGCCTCTTCTCTTTTTTTTCTCCTCCTCCTACTCAAACACCTTCTTATTTTCTTTCTATTTCTTCTCCCCTTTCTCCAACTCCTCCTCCTCCACCTCTCTTCTCTTCCACATCTTTCTCCTCCACTTGTACAATCCAAATAAAAGTTTCATGGATATGTTCTCCAATCAGCCAGATACCCTGCATCTTTTGAAAACTTGATGGTGGTAGAAATCTAATATACGCCCATTTTTTGAATATAGCTTTTATTTAAAAGTTCTTTAGATTTAGGAAGTTCTATTGGTTTCTGTTTAGACGTTCAGCCCACTGCAGACCTCAATCCTCAATATATAGAGTTGGTATTTATTCCTATGCTATGGCTATTTCAGTCATGCATCCTAGACAAGGAGAAGGCACAAAAGAAGTGCATTTTCATTCCAACCCACTTCGAAGTGGCTCTGAGCTGGAATTTCACTGGTCGTCTGATCCTCAAAATTTCTTAGTCTTAGTGGAGGGCCACAGTACTTTTTGGTTTCTGGGACCAATTTCAGATGGGAACAAATATCCTGAGCCGCTAAATTACATGGTTGGTTGTTTTTTCCTGAAATTATGTTTCCCTGGTAAAATTATCTCTGGGTCCTTGGGGAAAGTCCTGAACTAAGGTTATCAGTATAAAAATGTTTTGCCTGTTGGGAGTCATTTCTCAAAATGATCTGGTTTTTCCTTAATTAAAAATTATGGGTGGGTCAACTTGCTATTGTCAGGGATTGGTTAGTGGGCTGATGTAATATATATATAATCCCAATAACAATTTTGTTCACTTCACCTAGAACATTTTCAATACAAAGAACAATAATGAATGTGATGATTCCTGATTTAAGTTCTAGGAACACAATGATTGTTTACCAGCACTGTAGGTCAGTGCCAGTCAAACTCACTAGATTCTACTTACATTTTCTGTTTTTTGCATGATAATATTTACTGTAGTTTTAAATATTTGAAAAGTTTTTTTGTCCTACCTTTACTGGATCCAATATCTACCATCACATAGAAATTTTATGGGCGAGAGATCTCAGGTCACAATGCCTGGCCTTCAGAGAAGCATCATGACATAGCTTTTCAAATAAGCTCTTTCCAGTTCTAGCCAGGTTGGCTTAGTGTTTGGGGCATTGACCTGCAGACAGAAGGGTCCAGGTTTCAATTATGGCACAAGGCATGTACCTGGATTGCAGGCTGGTTCCTAGGCCCTAATTAAGGTGCCTGCAGGAGGCAAGTAATCAATGTGTCTTTCTTATATTGATGTTTCTCTCTCTCCCATTGTCTCTGAAAATAATAGAAAAAATATCCTCCAGTTAGATTTAAAAAAAAAAA
>NW_015504674.1:597635-631306 GCF_001595765.1 Miniopterus natalensis | reverse complement strand
AAAAAAAAAAAAAAAGACTCCACCCTTATTTCTATTTCTCAAAATATTGATGAAAGATATGACATTTGGGAACTACCACAGAGTACATGACCAATCCACTCCGACATTCTACATTCTAAGCTTTTGAATACTTTTTCAAAACAAGATAAACTAAGCATTGCTACATCACATTTACTGTGCTATCACTGGAGGCATTTTCAGCTACATAAACCAGTAAATTTTTAGAGATTTTATAATGACTCAGGCTACAGATATAAATGTGGAATCTCTGTCTGTTGAGCCCAAATTAATAAATTCTGTCTCATACAAATTTTTGTTTCTTTGAACTTTCTCCCTCAGGTATCCCACATATTCCATATTTTTTCTACTCGTGTAAAGTACAGGACTAAGGTAGAATTTTCTCAAGTGTCATACTTTGCTTCACCCCTAAGAGTCCATTTGGGCCTGGAGCCTACTCAAGGTGGCAACAGCCACAAAATAGGTCTCTACCATTATTACCCTTGTGTTTTGACACTTGCATATGTTTCCAGTCTGTTACAAATCTGTAATTATTCTGGTTCCCTGGAATATTGGTTACATCTCTACAATGAACTTTTGAATTTTTCTCACCTCTATTTGGAATCATTGAAACAATAAACTCATGTCCTCCATAGCTTTACAAGCTGTATCTGGCATATTGTTTATGAATTATGTAGGGCACCTCAAGCAATAATTAATAACATATCCTTGTCTGCTGCTCTTAACCACTCAGGATTTTTTCACAACACCTGTGTCATCACCTCAGAAATAAAAACTAGGACCCAGGAGACCTATTGGATTGCCATAGTGGTCCTCACCCCTCATGATGCTGTAGCCCACTATTTTGAAATTGTCTTGTTTGGTTGGAGTCTGGAATCAATTTGGTTTTGTAACATTTATACTTTGATTTACTTTTATTTTCATGGATACTCTTCTTCACTGTCTGATAACTAACCCCATACAGCACACCTAATGCCAAGTCTCTANGAGATACTGATTCATGGTTAAGACCAGAATTTTGCAACAATAGTCAGGAACATTAAAATGCATGATTGGAATATTCTTCAAAATGACATTTGGTCAAAAGTTTTTTGGACAATTCTTACTCAATAGGCAAAAATATACAAAGGTATTTGATTCTCAGATAAAGCTCATCACAGTGAAGACTCACAGTGGAAATTTTCATAAAGCAAGAGGAAAAAGTGTCATATTCTATACTACGGCATGTGAAACCATGAAGGAAACAAGAAGGGGACATCTGTAATTTTTTTCAACAATAAAGATAAATTAAAACAACCAAAAAGCAAGCAAAATTGTCTATATATAGACCAAATCATAGTGATTATATAAATTTCACTTGTACAACTTTATCATAAAACATAGCATACTTCATTATGTACTGTCCACAAAATGCATAGTCTCCTCTGTCCTCTTGCATTTGACCCCCATTTTCTCTCATCATCTCTCATGTTTTTTTCTTTTTATATAATCACTATGATTTGGTCTATATATAGACAATTTTGCTTGCTTTTTGGTTGTTTTAATTTATCTTTATTGTTGAAAAAAATTACAGATGTCCCCTTCTTGTTTCCTTCATGGTTTCACATGCCGTAGTATAGAATATGACACTTTTTCCTCTTGCTTTATGAAAATTTCCACTGTGAGTCTTCACTGTGATGAGCTTTATCTGAGAATCAAATACCTTTGTATATTTTTGCCTATTGAGTAAGAATTGTCCAAAAAACTTTTGACCAAATGTCATTTTGAAGAATATTCCAATCATGCATTTTAATGTTCCTGACTATTGTTGCAAAATTCTGGTCTTAACCATGAATCAGTATCTCTTTGCATATCTGGTGACTTTTCATCCAAGCAAAGTCAATGATGAGGTAAACTGGCCCAATCTCTGCCCATGTAATGATTTTGTTACCCACTGTCCTTCACAGATGTCCAGAAATTGTCTATCCTGCTGTAGCTTCCCACTTTCTGGTTGGTCATTGATATTGTGCAAAATCATCAGTGTTATAGATCACAAATATTCTTCCTCTGTACTATGAATGATAGATACGTTGTATTGCAGTAGGGGCAAATGACAATTGAACCACTAATATTACAGCTTTTGAGCTGACAGATTTAATCATATATCTACCACTTTAAATGGATGTAGCCATCCTATTCATGACCTCTTTATGACTCTGAGGGTGACATCACACAGGTCATAATGGAAAATTCAGGTTCTATGGTAACTTGGTTATCCAGAGTTAGGAATTTTGTCTTTGAACCCAAGAAAACTCTTTGGCACAAATCTTAGTTCATTTTAATGAGTGATGGCAATTTCTTGCCCTGAATATTTGTCCCTGCTAGCTAGGACTGCTTTTAAATAAAGATTGACAAAACCCAGTGGTGGTTTGTACATGGACCTCAGCCCAAGCTTGCAACACTAGCCTCTATACAGTTTTCTGTGCAAAAAAACCCCTCTGGACTTGGCTCTAGAGTTACTTCTTACCTCCCCCTGACTATCAGAGAGGATCATCTCCTCTAGGGTAGGCTCCAGAGTTTTGTGTTAGGCTAAGGTATTCTGTGCTAAGCTCAGTTCTCCAAGGATTAAAGGCTCTGGTCAGTCTCTACTTCTAGACTAGACTATTAGTCTAGACTACATTCTGAAGTTAGCATCTGTGTTTAGCATGATCACAGTGTACATTGTCTCATCACAGGCTTTGTTCTTGTGTTGGCAGTGACAATTTACAATGAGTCTGAAGTGTCTGATCAACAGATTGGCCTGCAGGGTACAGACAATCATTCCAACCCCCTATTCTTTATGAGTTCGACCATGGGCCTGTACAAAGAACAGCAGCTTCTATAGACTAGTTTCATTTGACTGTACACCATATTTACAATACATTAGAAAAAATATTTAGACATTTCATAGTTTGCCAGTCACCCAGAATGGCTAAAAAATGGAAATGGAATGGCTACTTAGAATGGAAATGATTGGCTTTTCTGAATCAGGCTCCTCCAAATTTCTTAAAGAGATGTGCAACATTGTAAATGTAATTCATATCCTGGATCAGAGGCCATCAAGATTTTTCTACCACAGCCAGAAAATAAATAAATTATGATTTCTTTTGAAACGCCAATTCTTTCCTCAGAGTTTGACAGTAGTCATAGATAGTATTTAAACCAATAAATATGGCTGTATTTAAATAACATTATTTGTGGTCACTATAGTGTAACTTTCATATAATTGACATGTATTAGGCAGCCAGGCATAAATGGAGATCCCCAAGATAGAAGCCTTTGGGTGCACGTGACTGAGGTCCTGGTGCTCAATGAAATTTTTTGAGAGAGAGGCCCATGGCCCAGGCTGACAGGGCCCTGGGCATATCAGAATCTCTGTGAGAGACTAAGCTCTTCTTGGCTAGTCTTAGCTATTCAAGTTTAGACTCCACAATTTAATGATACAATGTTTTTTTTCAGGGCTATGCTATCATTTCAGGGCTAGTTTAGGATGTTCTGGTCTGTTCTCAGCTTTCACAGGCTCCAAGGCTAAGCTAGATTCTATGGCTATGTTACACTGCAAGGCTACAATCAGTGTTTAGCCCAGCCGGCTCTGGCTCAGTGGTTGAGCTTCAACCTAGGATCCAGGCAATTGGGGTTTGATTCCCGGCCAGGGCACATGCCCAGGTTGCTGGCTGAAGCTGATCAATGACTCTCATTATTGATGTTTCTGTCTCTCTCCCCCTCTCCTTTCCTCTCTCTGAAATCAATAAAGATATATTTTTTAAAAAAAGAATCAGTGTTTAATGAGGTTATGCTGAACATTGGCAGGTCACAGGGTTTGTTCTTATTTTGGCAAGGGAAACTTACAAAAAGTCTAAAGTGGATGAGCACCAGACTGGCCAGAAAGGAACATATACTCATTACAACCCATGATTTCTTCTTAGATATATCATGAGCATGTATAGAAAACAGCACCTGCTATATATGGGTTTCATTTGAGTGCACCCTAACCTTACATAAAATTATGAAAACATATTTTAAGACATTCCATAGTGTTACTATAATCAGTAATGGCTAAAGATTGACTAATTAGCATAGAAAATATTGTCTTTAGTAAAACAAACTACTCCAATGTTCTAAAACAGCTATTCAAAGATTCCAAAGTGAATTCAAGATCCTAGATCAGAGATAAGAATTAATGTCCTGTAAGAGCCAGAGATTAAATAGCTTATGGTCCCTGTTAAAACTCCAGTTCTCTTCTAGTTCTATATCATTAATACACAATATGTAAACAAAGAGATGTGGCTCTGTTCAAATAAATTTTATTTCTGGACACAAGGGTGACAATTTCATAGAATTTACATGAATTCAGCAGTAAGGCATACCTCAATCTCTATGATAAAGAGGACCAGGACCAGAGCTCATTGGCTCTGGGCCTCCCTGAGAGTGTCCAAGAGATAGACCAGGTGGAAGGCTGTGGGAGCCCTGGGCCAGACTAGGGAATTACTGCTTCAGTATATTAAGGGTGAATGTATTGTGATTGTTTTTTTCACTTTTGGAACCCCATGATTGATTTGTCAAACACTGTAGTGCAGTGAGACTCATAAGAATCTGCTTGGATTTCATGTCTTTTAGGGTGATCATGTCATCCTGGACGTGAATAAGTTGATAAGTCCTACTAGCACCTGCCACCAGGAGATAGTGTCTCCTATCACATTGAGATATTACAATTGAGAGGTTTAGTTTAAAGAGTCTGGCATTTAGAGGAGAGTCATCATGTAAATCTTCAAATATGCTCTTTCTCCTTTCAATATATTTCTCCATGTATTGGTGAAACTATGCACTGTGGACACTCCACAATAGAGTGCACAATAGTCCACTCCAACATTCCAAATACCTTACACTTTTGAACTGCTTCATCTATGTTAAATCAAGAGACTTTAAGCACTTCCATATCACATTTGGTGGGCCAGCATTGAATGTATTTGTCACTTAAACATTCCAATACTATTTTAGAGTCTTCTTTAATGATCCAGCTGTAGATATAAATGCAGAATCTCTCTGTCTTGTGAGGCCAAATTAATAAATTATCTCTCATCCATAAGTTTTGTTTATTATAACCATGCCCCCACCATTAATTATTTTCATATTTTACTGCTTGTGTACTTTACAGAACTCACATTGTTTTTCCAAAGAGTAGCACCCTTTCTCAAGTGTCATACTTTTTCCCTCACTGTTAATGTCCTGCTGGGATTTGATTCTTGCCAATGTGGTAACTGTTATAGAAGAGTTCACTAATGTTATTAAAATTGTGTATTTCCTCTTGAACATTTTCCCAGTGTGTGAAAAATAACAATTTATTCAAGTTTTAACTAATAATGTATACAAACCTACTACTGCCTTTCCAATTTTTCTCACTTGTGTCTTGGAACCATTTAGAAAAAATTCTTTTCATGTCCTGAAGCTCTTCATTCTGAACCTGGAGTCTGGGTATAAATCAAGGAATACATCCATGTAAGCTATTGTTGACACTAAGGCATTTTAAAATATTCATGTCATCAACACGGATATGAAAAAATAGAAACCAGGAATCCCATTGAGTTGCCGCAGTAATCCTCACTCCTCCCCCTAGAGATATTCTAGCTCAATGTTTAGAAATTTTATTGAGTAGATTCTGGAAACAGAGAGTGGTTTTTTAACACTTAATAATTAATTTTCCTTTTTTCCCCAGACACTATTCCTCATTAACTATATGATGGTTACTACTTTATGGTGACTGCTGTGGCCTAGTCTCAACAAAAATGATTCACCTGATATTTTTTCAGGGTCTCAGGAAAAAGAAAACTCACTGAGGAATTGGAATCCTTGCCCTGGTCTGAATGCACTCTCAGTCAGAACACTAAAGAAACAGAAGGGGGGAACCTTAAACACTTGTGTTCTTGGAGGAGATAATTTTGCCAATTGAACAATGGTCCAATCATGTGGCTCCATTTTTATGAAATGGTTACTTTGCCAAATTTGACTCAAAATAAGGCCAAGACTTGTTCCTCAAAAAAAATATTTGTAGATGACTTCAAGATTTTGGTTGAAAATCTTGAGCATCTACACTATGGTACTCCTCCATGCCAGCATAAGGCTGCAAACAGAATATCAAGATTAGAGAGCATCTTGTACAGAAATCTATTTGATGACTCCATGGGTGACAACACACCCAGGTCATAATGGACAGATCAAGATGCATGGTAACTTGCATCTTGCATGCATGGTTAATCATGGCTTCCTTGAAATTAAGGATACACCTTGGGGGAAAAACTCAGATCATATGTCAGCAGTGTTATCTAAATCTTTGAATTTCTTATCTAGGACAACCTTGGGCTTTAAAGTGGATGGAAGTCACCTGTGATTTGCATATGTATCATAAACTGTTACACTTGCATAAAAAACGTTCTCAGGGGAGTTAGTATCCCTATGTAACTGGGTCGGTGGGTTACCTTTTATCCAGCTTTCTACAACCCAGTGTACTGTGATGATAAGGATTTTTTAACCTGTGGGTCCAGTTCCAGATATTTTTCATTGACTCATGTGGTATGGACCACATGGAAGGGATCACTGCCCTGTGTCCTTGTCTCCATGTGCTTTAGTGTGAGAAGGGAAATACTTAAATTCTTGTTTTATGGGTAGAGGTGATTCTTGATGTTTAGCGATTGCTTAAGCAAGTGAGTCCATTTAAAAAACAAAGCAAAACAAAACAACAAAAATTACTTTCTTTGCCAAATCTGACTCACAAGAAGGAGAAAAGTTGTTCCTCAAATGAGGAAGCTATTTGTGAATGATCTCAAGACCATGGCTGAAAATTCTGAGCATCTAAAATGTGATGTATGTCTATATAAACCAAGGCACCAAACAGAATCTCTACCTGTCAAAGAAAGTTGTACAACCATACAGTCTGCTCCAATATATGATCCAGGTCACAGGGCAGCTTGATCAAGAGCCTGTATGTATTTCATTGTCATCTCTTTGTTAGGTTTTAAAACAAAAGGACCAGATTTTCAAGTTACTTCATAAATTTTTTAGAGACACATACTCCAATAAGGAATATGATGCTTCTTAAATCTAGAAACCCACTGGTTTCATTGCATCCATCTTCATTGTTTATGGGGCTGGATGCCACAAAATATTGTTTTCTTTGAAACAGTTACAGCTTCTGATCAATACCACTGTCCCAGAATATTTCACTGAGGAGAATTTTTCATTTTAGTCAAGAATTATTCCTCAAATGAACAATTTTTAATTATAAATGATATAAAGACCTTGGTTGAAAATCCAGAGCATCTATACTGTGATTCACATACACAACTCCCTCAGACACCAAATAGAGTCTTTATCTGTCAGGAGATTAAGAGGACCAACACATCTGACGTAGCATATGACTCACTCAGTTCACAGAACAGCTTGTACAGCAGCCTGGAATACATACAGTGCCATATTTTTCTGGTTCCAAATACAAATGGGCAGTTTTTCATGTTCCTCCATACATTTTAAAGATTCACATGCTCCACTGAGTTATATGCTGTCTCTAAAATCCAGAGGCCCACCGGGAATTGTGCCTCCACCTTGGTTGCATATGGAGCCTGATGTCACAAATTATTTAACTTGAGACAGTTACCTCACCTTCTGAATACCACTGGTACCAGAAATATTTCAGAGTAAGAAACATTCTGAATTTTAATCAGATTTATTCCTCATCTTCTAACTGTAAAAGGGTATAAAGTTTAGAGTAGCACTGTTCCCATTCACAAGGAAACATAAGAAAGAGCCATTTACCAGAACCGTAGGTTCATATGTGTACAACGTCATGTGAATATAATGTTACACAAGCAAAGCAACCATATTGGTTCACCAACAGCAGCTAGGATTGCCTGTAGTTACAATATGGGGGAATTAACTGCCATTTTTAAAGTTGTTTTTTCTCCTTCATCTTCCCCATCTCCCCCTGCTCCTTCTCATTTTCCTACTCCTATTATTTTTCCTCCCCTACCTTCTATTTCTTCTTCTCCTATTCTTCCTCCTACACTTCTTTTTACTCCCTCTCCCACTCCTCTTTCCCTACTCCATTCTTCTCTTTCTTCTCCATTTGCACAAGCTGTATCAAGATGTTAAGATGGATGCGGCCAAACAGACACTCTGGTACCTTTCAAATCCAAAATATCTAGTATTCATCCAGGTTTGAAGTATTTCTTTTGATTTACTACCTGCTTAGGTATAGGCAATTTTTATGCCTTCTGTTTAGGCTTTCCTACCACAGCAGCCTTGATTCCTCAGTATAACTGTGCATGTTCATTCTGCTGCTATGGCTATTTTAAGTATATTCTAGAAAGTGACAACAAAGGGAATTGTCTGACCACATTTGGACCTTCTTCAAAATGGACCCTAGATAAAACTCACTGGTCTGTTGATCCTCAAAACTCCTTGTCTTAGTGTAGGGCCATGATACAATTTTGGTTTGTGACACAAATTTGGTTCAGTCCCTGTGTCCTGTAGTGTCTGATCACCTGTTCCTTAGCTTTCTCTGAAACAGTTACTTTGGTATGCAAGCTATCAATCCATTGGGGAAATGCATGAAGTAAGGCACTGCATACATGTTTCATTGTCTGTTTCAGGTCTTTACTCAAGAGGTTCTGGTCTTTCTCTCATTGAAATTCTGGGTGTGGCAACTGGGTCATGTCCGGGATATGGTTAATAGGCTGACTGAATTGGTTTGATGACTCAAATGAAACCATTTTCACTTCACCGAGGACATATCTGTATCAGTACATGGAGTATAATGTACTGTGCTTGCTGTATTCAGCTCTAGGAAAACAAGGTTTAATTGGCCAATATGGGAGGTCAGTGTTACTCAGACTCATTATATTCTGCTTGGATTTGCTGTCTATCATGCTGATCAAAACTACCGTGACTTTATTAATTGAACAAGACCCTTTGACCTCTGCCTGTAGGGTATCCAAAGTAACCCATCACATTTATATTTTATCTTTGAGAGGCCACACTTCCCAATATATGGTCTTCAGAGAAGAGTCAGCATTCAGCCCTTCAATATGCAATTTTCCCACTTAAACATATTTATCAATTTATAAGTGAAATGTATGACATGTGAGCACTCCCAGAGTGCCCATTTGGACTCACATGACCAATCAATGCCAACATTTCAGACTCTCCTAACTTTTGAACTACTTTTTAAATCTCAAACCAAGAGATCACAGGCATTTCCATTTCATAATTTGTGGGTTATCATTGGATGCATTTGTTAGCCAGACATCCCAATAAAACATTTAGAGACTTTTTAATGATCCACATTGCAGTTATAAATGCAGAATCTGTCTGGTAGTACCAGATTCATAAATTCTCTTTCATACAAATTTTTGTTTTGAAAATTGACCCCGAACTTTATTTTTTACACATATTTCATATTTTTCTGCTTGCATATATTACCATCCTCACATAGTTCTTACAAAGGGTAGCACCCTTACTGAAGGGTAACACTGCCTCTCACCTTTAGTGTTCCTTAGGGATTTGAGTCTATGGTATGTAATAAATCTTGAGTTATTCTAGTTTTCTCTAATATCAATTACAACTCTACCATGAACTTTTCAACTTTTCTCACATCTGACTTGGAAACATTGAGTAAAAAATCTACTCATATTCTGAATCTCATCAAGTTGAATCTAGTATCTTGTATATAAATCAAAGAACCCATCCATGTTGGTTTTTGTGGACCACTTGCTAAGTGGTCATCACAAACATGGAATTAAAAACTAGAAAAACCATTGGATTTCCACAGTGGAACTCACTTCTCCGTCTAGTAATGCTGTAGTCCAATATTTAGAAAAATTTTGAGTGGGCTCTGGAAGCAGAACTCTGTTTATAACATATTATGATTGATTTTATTTTACTTTCATAAATATTATTCCTCATTATCTGTCTGATATCTAATGCCCTATGGCATATATGTACTGCCCAGTGTCAAGGCTTGATTCACCAGATCATTAGTAAACAAAAGATAAGTAAACAAAACATGTTCATAGTATTCAAAAACAGGAAATTTTCTCTATATTTCTAAAACAGAAGGAGGACTGACAAATATGTTTTTACTTTTTTCCCATTATTTAATATTGGGTTGATGACATCACTAATAACATTAGATAAATTTTTCTGGTACAACTTTATAATAAGACATAGCATACCCCATTATGTGATCAAAATCCATAGTTTAATCTTCTTGTATTTGAACCCATTTACCTTCCTTATCCTCACTCATGTTTTTCCCCCCTTGGTAGTCACCATGTTTTCATCTGTATGTTAGTTGATTTTGTTTGTCTCTTTGTCTTGTTGGTTGCTTTTAACTCCACATGTGAGAAAAAAATACAGAATGTGCCAAAACATCCTCTCCATTAATAAAATCTATCACTTTGACTCTGAACTGTGATAAGCATCACAGGAGTAACAAATATATTTTTATATTTTAAGCAATTGAATGAAAAATATTCACAAACTTGTACCCACATTTAATTGTGGAGAATTTTCTAATTATGTTTCTTTTACATCCTTGGTTTATG
The DNA here is from genome assembly GCF_001595765.1 of Miniopterus natalensis. The sequence continues at coordinate 620,675 of NW_015504674.1, read as the reverse complement.
TTTATATTGGCCAGAGTCATGAATAAGCATATACATGCATAGCTGCTCATTTGTCATCCAAGCAAAGTGAATGACGAGGTGACCTGCCCCAAACTCATCTCATTGCAATGGTTTACTTTACCCATTGTCCTTCATAGATATCCAGAAATCATGCATTATTCTGCAGATGTCCATATTCTGATTTGTCACTGATAACATGCAAAATTATCTCTAAGCCAGGCCAAGTTTTATTCTGACAACAAGTCATAAGGCTCTCTTGATAAGTCCACAAATCAAGGTTGAAACATGGATCCACTACATAGCAAAAGGGACCAAGAGCAATTGGGTCACTACTTATATAACTGCTTTGTCCTCCAGTGTTGTCCGAAGTTTGATCATGAATGTAAGATTTAAAATTGATGTTGCAGTCCTCCTGTGCATGGCCTCTTTATGATTCTGTGGGTGATATCTAACCCATGTCATAATGAACAATTCATATTGCATGGTAATTTATTGGCCCATAGTTAAGCACTTTTCCTTTGAAACTAAGGAAATCCTTTGGAAAACTCACAGTCCATATTCAGGGTGGTGTCAGCCACTTGCCATGAAACTATTTTTTTCTATCTAGGACTTTGTTGGTCTTTACAGAGGATGAAAGACACCTCTGATATACACAGGGACCTCAGCCTGTAACTGGAACACTTCCATCCTTACAATTGTCTGGGAAACCAGGATCCCCAAGTAGTTTGGCTGCCAGAGTTTCTTCTTGCCAGTTCTCTATAACCCAGTAAGCCACAATGCTCATATTTGCCATCTAAGTGAAACAGGAGGAACATTTTGAAGGTGCTTGCAGTCCTATGTTCTTGTCTCCCTGAACTTTATCGGTCAGATCACTAAAGTGAAAGGGGAGGGGAATGCTTAAATATTTTTGTTGGTGAAAATAATTTTCCATGCTGATTCCTGGTCCAGTCACATGGCTTATTATTAAATAATTTTCTTGCCAGGCCGTGCATGGCTCAGCAGTAGAGCATCAACCTAGGACCCAGGAGATCAGGATTTGATTCCTGGTCCGGGCACATGCCCGGATTGTGAGCTAGGCAGCTCATCAATGACTCTCTCATCATTGATGTTTCTATCTCTCTCTTGCCCCCTCCTTTCCTCTCTCTGAAATCAATAAAGATGTTCTTTTAAAAATTTAAAAAATAAAATAAAATATTTTTTTTTACTAATTTTACTCAAAAGAACAAGATTAGCCCAGTTTGTGTCACTCAGTGTTTGAGCATTAACCTATGATCCCGAGTTCATGGTTTGACTCCTGGTCAGGGCACATGCCTGGGTTGTGGGCTCAAATACCTGTAGGGTGCATGCAGGAGGAAACCAATCAATGACTCCCTCATCACTGATGTTTCTATCTCTCTCTCCCTCTCTCTCTTCCTTACACTCTTTGAAATCAATAAAAAGAAATTTTGAAAATAAATAAAGAACACTGATTAGTTCCTCAAAGGAACAAAAGTATTTGTGGATGTAATCAAGGCCTTGGCAGAAAATCCTGAGCATCTATAATCTGATTGTTCCCAGATCTTCCTATAGATCCACAAATAATCACTCTACAAGGAGAATTGTAGGACCTTTAAACCTGCTGCAATATATGGCCCCAATGTCATAGAAGTATGTACATTTACCTGGACCTGTCAGAGTGCTCTCTGATTTTTAGGGCACAATGAATAAAGATTTTTAAGCCATTCCATAAATTTGCTGGAGTCACATGCACCACTGAGGAATATGATGTCTTGAAAATACAGAGGCCCCACTGGATGTGATGCCTTCATCTTGGTTGCAGGGAGGTCTTGATGTCACATATTATTGTCTTTAAACTGTTACTTCTCTCAATACCACAGGACTAAAAAGTACTTCAGTGCATGAGAATAATTCTGAATTTTAGATTTATTCCTCAACCTCTGGCTCTAAAAGTGCATTAAGTCTAGTGTAATACTGTTCCTCCTCACTATGTCCAGTCAGCATAACATCATCCTCATATTGGAGCTGCATGAAGGATATCTTGGATCTGGAAAAGCTGGTCAAAAGCTCTGCAATGTATATTGAGACCTAGGGCTAGAGAGGTGATACACCCAAAAGGTAAAATAATGAAGGTGTTCTGGAATTGCCTACTAAGAGAAGTCAAGTTCAACTGAACTTTGGATACTTTTTGGAAGTCATTTGCTAGAATATGCAGAAGGTTAAAGGTGAATGTGTACATTGAAATTCCTTGAGTGAGCTAACCATATTGGTACAGAGCAGCATCTGGAATCACCTCCAGTTAAAGTTAACATGAATTCATGGTCATTTTCTAAGTACTTTTCTTTCTCTCTTTCTTTTAAGTTGTGTGTGTGTGCATGTGTGTGTGTGTGTGTTCTCCCTTCACTCTCCCAGTTCTATTTTCACTTGGGTTGTTTTCATTGTGACTGTCAACATATTTTGTAAAATACCTCTTTTTTCCTGTAAGTTTAGTTGTGTATTGTCCTGCCTTGCCAGCACCCTTACAACAGCTTACAGGATGAGGTTAGGGCTAAGACACACATTTAACCAACCTGAGAGGAGAATCCTCCCAAGGAGTGGTCAAAGACAATCTCACCCAACCACAAGAGGAGAACATAAAGAAACCACAAAGGGACACCCACAAAAGGGACACGCCTACATCAAATAGCTAAGAAGTATAAGGAAAACACACCTCTGGACTCCACTGGACTCACAAGACAAAATCCCTCCCAACAAGACTGGGAGACAGCAAATGTATGAATATACAGATACAAACACTAAGGCCTACCAAAATGGGGAGACAAAGAAACAACCCCAAAATTAAAGACAAGAAAACATTGCCAGAAAAAGTCAGTGATGAAATGGAGTGAAGGAAACTATCAGAAACAGAGTTTAGAGTACTAATTATAAAGATGCTCAAGGAACTAGAGAAAAACAAGGCAATAGAGGATCAGATCAAGGACTTTAGGGAAAACACAAAAATATACATAACATAAACAAAAATCAGACAGAAATAAAGAATGTTGTACCTGATATCAAGAACACACTGGAAGAAATTAAAAGCAGGCTCAATGAAGCAGAGGATAGAATAAGAGACTTAGAAGACAAGGTAGAAAAAATCACTGAATCAGAGCAGCAAAAAGAAAAACCACTTTAAAAGCATGAGGACAGTCTAAGGAAGCTTTGGGACAACATGAAGCAAAACAACATTCACATTATAGTAGGGCCAGAAAGGGAGGAAAGAGAGCAAGAAATAGAGAACTTGGTGGAGGGAATTATGATAGAAAACTTTCCTATACTGTTTAGGGAGAAAGCCACACAAGTTCAGGAAGCACAGAGGGTTCCAAACAAGTGGGACCCAAAGAGACACACTCCAATACACATCATAATTAAAATGGTAATGTCAAGGACAAAGAGAAAATATTAAGGGCTGCAAGAGACAGACAAACAGTGACCTACAAGGGAACCTCCATAAGGCTGACATTAGATCTCTCAACAGAAACACTTCAGGCCAGAAGAGAATGGCATCAAGCTATCAATTTGGAAACCATTGGTAAAGGGCATTTTCATTGAAACCAGGGAAACCCTTCTGAACAATCTCAGTTCATTTTGAGGGGTGATGACAGCCTTCTTTTACTAATGCTGGCCTCTTCCATCTAAGACTGCAGTGGGCTTTAATGGGGATGAAAACCCCCTGTGATTCCCAGATGGGCCTCAGCCAGTAACTGGATCCCTCTACTCCCAAGAGCTCTCTGGTGAACATGCAGCCCTATGGACCTTGGCCTTGTTTCACCAAGTCTATACTGCAGGGAGCCATGATAATAATATTCCTCAACTCTTGGCTTTGGTTCCTGCTCAGTGAAGAAAGAGGAAGTAACTTCATGGGTGAGCTTATTGTACTGTCTTATCATCTCCATGCTTTGTTCAGTCATGGAAATATAATAATGAATAAAGAGGGGGATACCTGTTTAATTGGTGGAATTCACTTTGCATGTTGAGTGATGGCCTAATCATGTGGCACCATTTTTAAGAAAGAAATTTATTTGCCAAATTTGACTCAAGAGAACGCCAAGCATTTTTCTCTCAAAAGAGCATTAGTTGTATGTGGATAAAATCAAAACATTTAGTGAACATGCTGAGCATCTGCAGGTCTTACTAGGGCACTAAGCATAGTTTTTGTCTGCCAGAGATACTTGTACGACCATCATGTCTGTGGAAATCTATGGCCCAGATCACAGAACATTTTGTATATCACTGGATGTGTCACAGTGCCTCCTTCCTTTTTGTTGGGATCTAACTCATAAAGAACAGGTTTTGAGGTCATGCTGTAAATTTGTGGCAGCACATGCTCCACAGAAAAATATGCTGCATCAAAAATCCAGAGTACCATTGAGTGTGGTGCCTCCATCTTATTGTAGGAGCCAGATACCACAATTTATTGTTTAGAAACTTACATTTTCTGCTCATTATGACTAGATCCAATATTATTTCATTGAGAATTATGAATTTTAGTCCTACTTATTCCACAACTTCTGATCTTAACATGTATCACATTTAGAGTAGTACTGTTTTCACTCAGTAGGTCCAGTCAGCATAACTTCATCCTTATGAAGAAACAGAGAAAGGTATTTGCTGTGGTCGGAGATCAGTCAAGACCTCTGCTAGATAGAAACATAGAGCTCTAGAAGTGATAGACCACAGCGGTAAGATAATGAATGTATGTGGATGTGGTAGAATCAGCACTCCCGCATCTTTCAAATATTGATGGTGGTACAAATATCTACTATGAAATCTAGCTTTTGATTTAATACTTACTTGGGTATATGCAATTCTAATGGCTTATTATTAGACTTTCCCATCATAGTATCCCTCATTTACATGTAATTTAGAGCAGGGGTCCTTTCGCTTCTATAGCTAGTTCAGTTATACATTCTAGAACCAGAAGCAATGGAATCATGGTAACAATGACACTTGTAGCCACTTCAAAAGGGCCCTGAGCTAAATCTCCATTAGTAATCTGAACCTAAAAAGCTCCTAGCTCAGTTGATGGCTAAAGGAACTTGACTTGTTTTCTGACAAAAATTTTAGTTCAGAACCAGTGTCCTGTAGATCCAGATTTATCTGTATTTTGCTTTCACATAGTTACCCTGATAAAAGAAAAAAAAAAGTATATATAGGTACATCATGTGATACTTTTTTGTCTTTACTGGCTTATTTCACTTAGCATAATGCTCTCCAAGTGCCTCATTAGTGTCCTTATAGATGCATAGTATTCCATGGTGTAGGTGTACCACTGCTTTTTAATACACACATATACTGATGGATACTTGGGCTGTTTCCAAGTCTAAGCTATTTTAAATTGTGCTGCTATTAACATAGGGGTGCATATATTACTTTTGATTGATGTTTTGGATTTCTTAGGATATATTCCTAGAAGTGGGATCACTGGGTCAAATTGCAGTTCCATAGTATGGAATTTGAGGAAAATCCATAGTGTCATCCAGACTGTGTCTGTACCAGTCTGCATTACCACCAGCAGTATACTAGGATTCTCTTCTCTTCAAATCCTGAACTGAACTTTTCATTCTTTGATTTGTTGGTCTTAGCCATTCTAACAGGTGTGATGTGATAACTGATTGTCATTTTAATTTTAATTTCTCAGATAGGGATGGAGCATTTTTTTTTCATATGTCTCTTGGCCATTAGGTACTTTGCCCAGTTTTTTTTGCTTGTTTGTTTTATTATTGTAACAACTTCATGTGTGTGTGTGTGTGTGTGTGTGTGTGTGTGTGTGTATACATATATATATAGTTAAAAGTATTACAGATGTCCCCTTTCCCCCCAAATTGATATCCTCCATCTGGCATCCAATGCCTCCCCTAAACCCCACCCACAGGTCTTCTCTATTCTCTGTGTCCCTAGGTCATGTATATATGTCTCTAAGCTCTTTGATTAAACTCTCCCCACCACACTCCCTCTGAGATTCGTCCTATATTGTTATATGTCCCTGTGTCTATCTTGTTCATCAGTTTATTTTGTTCATTAGATTCCGCATATGAGTGAGATCATGTGGTACATGTCTTTCTCTGAAAAGCTTATTTCAGTCAGCATAATACCCTCTAGGTCTATCCGTGCTGTCCCAAAGGATAAGATCTTTTTCTCCCTTACAACTGCATAGTAGTCCATGGTGTAAATGTACTACAATTTTTTTATCCAGTAATCTACTAAGGGGCACTTGTGTGGAACAGACCAGAAAGTGCAGTAGTAACAACTTAGAAAATGGCAGTGAATAAATGCCAACTTTAACTGTAGAGTCCAGCTTCTGCTGTACGAATGTGGTTACATTGCTTGAGTAACTTCAGTGTACACATCACCTTGTACTCACCTACTCTTTTGACAATGCCTTCCTTCTTGATATGCTAAGTATATCAAAATTTTCTTATTTCTCCTAACAAGGCCAGCATACATTTTTATTTATTTCCACTGTGGTGTATCACTCAACAGTTTTCTAGTTTGTAGAGATCTTGACCTCCTTTTACCTCCACAGGTGTGGAAAGATGAAGACATTATAATTACTAGACCTATTGAGTAGGAAGAATAATACTCTTGATTTGGTATACTTTTAAAGTCACAAGTTGAGAAAGAAATTTGATTAAAACTTGACTAGAATTCTCCATCAGTGAAACATAATTTGGTCCAGTAGTAGTGAGCAGGGTAGGTAAAATTTTTTAAAAATAATTTGTGGCATAAGTACATATCTGCAGCCAAGATAGAAGCACAGATTACGGTGAGCTTCTAGAGTTTAGAGGCAGCACATCTCTCAGTGGGTCATGTGACTCAAGCAAATTGATGAAGTGACCTGTAAATCTGCTCTTTTCAGTTCAGCCATGACAAAAATAGTGCACGGGGACAAATCCAGGTTTATGTATAGGCTGTTCTGTGACCTGGGCCATGCATTTCAGACTACTTGATGGTCAGGCAAGTTTTCATGGCAGATTGAGATTCTCTTTGGTGCAAACTGACAAAGTGAATCAGAGTGTAGATGCTCGTAATTTTCAACCAAGGTCTTTATATCATCCACAAATAACTAGTTTGCTTGAGAAACATATCTTGGCATTATATTGAGTATAAAGTGCCAAAAAGTTCTTTCATAAAAATGAAGCTAAGTTTTGGAACAATATTCAACATGCAAAATCTTCTACACCCAGAAAAAAACTACTTAAATGTCCCCCTCTTCTCTAACTTTAGGGTCCTCTAACTTTAGGGTCCTGACTGTGAAAGTGCTTTAAGATAAGAACACAGAGGAGCAAGCTCACCCATAATTTTTCTTCCTCCCAAGTCACTGAGAAACAGCAGGAACTAAATCCAGAATGTGGCAAATTTCATCATCATGGTTCACTGCACTGTGGAGAGCTGGACAAGCATTATCTCCAAAGACCAAGCTCTATAATGATCCTGGTTCTGCATTTTGGGAGATGAGGGAATCCATTATCTGGCTGAGGTCCATCTGGGAACCACAGGTGGCTTTCATCCCTTCTAAAGCCCAAATCAGGCTATATAAGTGTGGGTTTATAAGATGGAAGCATAGGTAAACTCAGTACTCACTGACTTATGCAACAACATCAAATTTACAACTAAAATATGGAACCACCTTCATTAAGAATCACCTGAAATTGAACTTAGGGGAAGTCCTACAATTAAAGAATTAAAGAAGTAGCACATGTTAGAGGGGCACTGATGCAGAGCAGAATCACAGAACTGCCTGGTCTCACACCCATGGGAGACAGTTTAAAATCCAGAGGAATACTTGACTGTGAAAGTTTTTTGGAGGAACAAGGGAAGTTGTTTGGAGGAACGTATGACATTATGCACTCAAACCTAGGGTTCCAGTATCAAGAAGAGAAGTTCCCAAAACTTCTGACTTTAATATCAAGAGGATTTGTGGTTGAAGGACTCAGAGTCTCCTGGCAGCACAGACATTCCTTTCAAAAAGCCAGTGCACAGGTTTACTCAGAATTACTCCCTCTGATCTCCAGTACTGGGGCAGCATGGAAGAAACCCAGGACCTTTGGGGAGGAACTAACTTGCCATGAATCAGGGAAAGAGGAAGAATTAGGGCAGCTTTCTACCAGACAGAACTGGTAGCAGAGTCCATTGTTACTTTGACAAGCCCTCACCACACAGAGATAGCAGACAGGCACTACATCTGAATCTCCTTTAACCTAGCTTGCATTTTTCAGCCCACCTTGGCAATTCCCTGACACCAACACTCCCTATTTGCAGGTTCATCCAAGCCATATCTAGTATCTTTCCATACAATGGGGTTCTATTGCCTCAGGCTTAAGATTTTCCTAAAACTCTCAAGCAAGCAGCAGCTAGGCTCAGCATGCCCCATACCTCTTGATGAGTGAGGTCTGTCACTAACAGAAGCCCCTTTGGTTCAGAGCTTGCCCTGCCATTGGCACCTCCAAGCCCAATACAAATATTAGCCACCCATGGATTGCTGTGTAGCTTATGCTCAGGAGCCCTAAAAAGGGCAGAGGTAGAGGCTCACTTGCCACCTCCCAGTAGGCCCCAGGTCAGTGCACATGGTGGTCAGCTTCACTTGTTGGAATATAACCCTATCACAACAATGAGTGATCCACTCAAGGGGCTAAGTTTTTGAGCACTGAAGCTCACTGAAGTAAATGCTCTTCCCTAGGGATGTTTCCTGCATAGCAGCACTTTCACTGTACTTTCAATTTGTCCTCACAGCTGATGCCCTAGGAGTCCATTCCTCCCAGTGACACCAACAGCAATCAAGGCTCAACTACTACAGAGTCCATTGTTACTTTGACAAGCCCTCACCACACAGAGATGGCAAGCAGGCACCACATCTGAATTTCCTTTAACCTAGCACACATGCCACTTAAGGGAAGCACCTAGAGTGCCCAGCTCAGGTGACTGGGGAGACTGGATCCTACTGGACCCATACTACATAAGGCCACTCTACATGTTCGAGGAGACATGACAGCTCTACCTAATACATACAAAGAAACACAGGAAGGAAACCAAAATGCTGAAACAAAGAAACATGCAACAAATGAAAGAACAAAGCAATCTCCAGAAAAATGTCTAAATGAAATGGAAGCAAGTAAACTAGTAGATACAGAATTTAAGACAATGGTTATAAAGATGATTAATGAATTTAGTAATAAATTCAAGGAAATTAGTAATAAATTCAAGGAAATTAGTGACAAAATTAATGATGTAAAAAGAGAACAGTCAGAAATTAAAGCTACAGTAATTGAAATGAAGAATAATTTAGAAGGAGTCAAACATTGAATAGAGGACACAAAGTATCAATTTAAAATTTTGGAAAATGAGGAAGCAAAAACACTCAATCAGAAGAGGTAAAACAAATTCCAAAAATATGAGGTTAGTGTTAGGAACCTCTGGAACAACTTCTAGCATACAAACATTTCCATCAGCAGGGCTACCACAGAAAGAAGACAGGGAGAAAAAAACTGAAAACATATTTTAAAAAATGACAGAAAACTTCCCCTACCTGGTGAAAGAAAGAAACTTACAAGTCCAAAAAGCACAAAGAGTCCCAAATAAGGTGAGTCAAAAGAGGCCAACACCAAGACACATCATAATTAAAATGCCAAATGTTAAAGACAAAGAGAGAATCTTTTTTTCCCCCAATTTTATTATTGTTTAAAATATTACAGATGTCCCTTTTTCTCCCCAATTACTCGTTCCACCCCGTTCCTTCCCCCTCCCCAGTCCCTCTCCCCACCATTGTCCATGTCCTTGGGTTGAGTATATATGCACATAAATTCTTTGGTTACTCTCTCCCCCTCCACCCACGCACCCTCCTCCATCCCTCTGACATTCATCAGTCTCATCTATGCTTTCATGTCATTGAATCTATTCTGTTCATTAGTTTATTAAGTTCTTTAGATTCCACGTATAAGCGAGATCATGTGATATTTGTCTTTCACTGCCTGGCTTATTTCACTTAGCATAATATTCTCCAGGTCCATCCATACTGTCGCTAATCATCAGAGAGATGTAAATTAAAACCACAATGAGGTATCACCTGCCAGAATGGCTGCCATCAACAAATCAACAAACAACATGTGCTGGCCAGGGTGTGGAGAAAGGGGAACCCTAGTACACTGCTGGTGGAAATGCAGAAGGGTGCAACCACTATGGAAAACAGTATGGAGGTTCCTCAAAAAATTAAAAATGGAGCTGCCGTTCGACCCAGTGATTCCACTCCTAGGAATGTAGCCTAAGAATCCTGAAACATTCATCAGAAAGGATATATGTACACCAATGTTCATAGCAGCACAATTTACAATAGCTAAGATCTGGAAACAGCCCAAGTGCCCATCAGTAGATGAGTGGATAAAAAAAGCTGTGGGACATTTACACCATGGAATACTACACAGCTGTAAAGAAGACAAAGAGAGAACCTTAAAAGTGGCAAGAGAAATGCAATTATTTACCTAAAAGTGAACCACCCTAGGACATTCAGGTGATTTCTCAAGAGGAATTTTGAAGGCCAGAAGGAAGTTTAAAGTGTCAAAATCAGAGAAAGCAAGGAAATACTACCAAGGTTAGTCTACCCAGCATAGCTATTATTTAGAATTGAAGGTCAGATAAAGAGATTCATAGACATGAAAAAACTAACAGGTTTCATCACCACCAAACCAGTATTACATGAAATGTTGAAAAGTCTTCTTTAAGAACAAGCTGATGAACAAAATAAACTAATGAACAAAATGGAAAGAGAAACATTGAAGCAAGCAACAGCCTTGCATATTTCACAGAGAACAGGGTGATGGTGGAAAGAGATTAACTAAAGAAACCATACATATATAATCAAAATTTCATGAGTCCACAGGTCTAGGTTCCCTCCCTCTCTCTCTCTCCATCTTTCTTTCTCTCTTATGTATCTCATATATATTAGAAAAACCATGGTTCAGGAAATAAGGGGGTGAAGTTCTGGTAAGAAAAGGAGCAGGGTAGAGGGGATTAATGAGTGACAAAATTGGACATCTGCAATACTTTCAACAATAGACATAAATTAATCAAATAATAAAGCCCAATACAATCCTAGATAAGAGGGTCTAACATTGAGGAGAGAAAGCAGTCATAACATGTCAAATGATTTTTGATCATTTCCAAAAGGTTTCCTTGGTTTCAAAGAAGAAATGTTAAACTAAAGGCCCCCAAGTTACCATGCATCCTAAACATTCCATTAGAACTTGTGTGAGATATCACCCACAGAGTCCTAAAGGGGTCATGCAAAAAAGTACTATGCATCAAATTAAAGTGGTTCATAAATGATCAAATTTGAAGCACCCTGGTGGACAGATCAGTTACATAAGTAGTGGGCCAACTTCTCTCATTCCACACTGCTATACAATGGATGTCTCCTTCAGCCTAGACTTGTGGACTCATGGGGAGAACACTACGACAGAAAGATAAAAGACGTGGACTGGATTAGCAATAATTTTGCATCACATCTGTTACCAACCAGAGGATGTACACCTGAAGAAAGACACACCATCTTTGTACATTGGTGCAGGAGAGTGAATAAGGGAAACATCACAGTGGGCTGAGTTTGGGACAGTTCAGTTTCTCATTCACTTTATTTTAATATCAAATTACCAGATCAGCAAGAATATGCTGATTTAGCCCTCTGGGGAATGTTTCTTCAATATCCTGGGTCATGAAAGAACCACGATGGAACACTCTTCACATTGAAATTATAGCAGAGGTTTGTGGGCTGTATTTACTCAATTCTCAAAAATGTACACATATATTTTCATCTCTTACTATGCTTATCAATTGCAGCATCAGAGAGGAGTATTGTATTGGTCAAGAGAATAGGCTGGCACCTTTGGTATTTTCTCCCACATGTAAAATATATAAGCCACAAACAAAAAAAAGGAAAAAAACAAAATCTCTGACATAGTCAAAACCATGGTGGTTATCAAAGGGCAAAAACGTGAGTGAGGGCAAGAAGGACAATGGGTCAAATACAGGATAAGTAGACTTAGGGTGGTGAGCACATAATGTAATATTTATGCTGTACTATATCATTGTACAAGGGACATTTATATAGTTATTTTTAATGATATATCATGATAATTAAGAATAAAATAATTTTACAAAGAAACTTCTTCACTAACACACTTGTTTAAAAAAAAAGAAAGGGTCAGGAAATCATTTGCTGAGACTGAGCAGGTTTCTACTACATGTGCTATATGGAGTTAACCATTTGACCATTAATGGGGAATAGTGCCTATGGAAATAATAAATTCAATCATTAAAATTAAAAAAAAAACAACAAGTTCTGATTCCAGAGTCCAGCCAGTCAAGGCAATTTCTAAATAATGGCCTACACATAGATAGATGGAGAAGTGACTACTCCTGTGGAAATGCAATGCTTTTCCTGGTTATTACTTTCTATATCTGTGGTGATAACAACAGATATTCTAAAAAATTTGTGAGTGGGCCACAGCAGCAGACATGGATGGTTTACTTGATTTACAGTCAAGATTCCAGATTCAGTTTGAAGAGCTTCAGGACATGAGTAGAAATTTCCTCACAGTGCTTCCAAGCCAGATGTGAAAAAATTTGGAAAGTTCATGAAATAAAGCTAGTAAACCATATTATCATGATTCACTGTGTTGTAGAAAGCTGGGCAAGATGTCAGTCTAGAAGGCAAACTCATAGGGATTCTGCCTTGCCAGAGACCTGTGCAAAGGCAAAGATTTCACCTCTGGCTGATTCCATCTTGGCATCACTGGTGGCTTCCATCCTTTCTTCAACCAAAAGGAGTCCTCTTTAATAGGAGTAAACATCTAGGGCAAGACACAGTCTGAAGACCTCCCCCCAAGAGAATAAAATATTTATACTACAACCTTATTCCATGGCTATCTCCAAGAGAACAATGGACTTTTATTAGGAAGAAAATAAATACCCAGATAATTCAGGGACTCCAGAATAGTTCTATCTGAAATTGGTGTCAGAATCAGAAATGTTGATGTTGCCCTCCACTAAACTATAAAGTTTGGAGTGTCAAAATGTGGATTTAGCTTAGGTCCATTATGATTTGCCTACTATTGTCAAAATCATCCTGTGGTTCTCTTTGGTTCTAGAATGTATAACAAAAATATCCATAGCAGCAGAATGCATACCTACCTGAATTATTGAGGGATGAGGACCTCTATGGTGATAAGGTTCTAACAGAAGGCATTAGAACTGCCTATGCCTAGATAAGGTATACTATACTATATTCCTGGATGACTATTATAGATTTGTACCATCATCAAGAATTGAAAAGATACAGGGCTGCTGGCTGATTCAACCTCAATTGCATGACCCTTTTATTTTGCCTTGTGCAAAAAATGATGAAAGATTAATAGTAGGAGAAGGAAGAGGACAGGGAGAGGGAGGAGACTTTGGAGTATATTAGAAAGAGAAAGAGTAAAAGGAGGAGGAAAGGAAAAAGAAAGAGGAGAAGAAAGATAGCCTGGTAGTCTAGCCTAAACTAAGAGTGTAGCTTAGGTTGTGAGACTCTGAGGTTAACCTCAGGGACACAGAGAGGCAAGGCTATCCCAAAGAGTTTATCCTATCCTGGAAGAGTCTAGACTAGCCTTGAACATCCCAACCTTTCTCAAGGTCAGAAGCAGCAAAGTGCTGGGCCCCAGCAACGTAGGACTTGGGCCTGCGTCTCTGAGAGTCCAAACTAAGGTCCAGCGTCCTGGCAGCTTGTGCCATGGATAACTCTCTCCAAGAGTCCAATGAAACCTTTGCAGCCTAATACATCCCAATCATAAGAAATTCACACTCTAGTGCCCACTAATACAGCCTGTTTTGCATAGAGCCACTCCATTTTTAAAATATTGTGTATGACTGCTTTAAAACTATGAGGAGTGTCTTAGAGTTTCAACAGACACTATAAACCATTTACTCTCTGGCTGTTACAGAAAAAACTCACTGACCTCTGATCTAGGATGTTTACATAGCTGCTTAAAAACTTTGGACAAATATGCTTCACAGAAGACAATTAGTTCCATATTAATTAGACATTTCTAGCCATTCTTGAGTTTAGAAACACTATGAAACATTATTAAATATGTTTGAATAATTCTGTGTAATGTTGGTGTATACTCAAATGAAACCAGTCCGTGGAACCTTCTCTCTGTTCAGGCCCAGGATAGAACTCAGAAGTAATCAGGGGATTGGAATAAGTGTCTGTTCCCTGCAGCCCATTCTGGTGCTCAGACCTTGAGACTCACTGTAAGCTGCAACTACCACCACAAGAATAAAGCTGTGACTTGTCATTGTGCAGCATGATATTATTAAATACTAATGCTAGCCTTGAATTCTACCTTAGCGTTGTAGTAAGCCTAGACTTCAAGCCTTCTAGTCAAGCCTCCAAGGCTTGGTGATCCAGGCCTAGACTTGAAGAGCTGAGCCTAGCATAAAATACCTGATTAGTCCCAAAGAACTGAACCTGTCTCTATGATAGTTTGAGCAAGGACCACAGTAATGGTAGCATGGGCACTGGGCCTTTATCTCAGAAAATCAGAGTGAGGCCAAGGGCCCTGTGATCCTGGTGCCCAGGCCTCTTTGAGTAACTGAGGGATGCCTTGCAGCACAACACATCAATTATATGAAATTCACGCTCTAGTGCAAATATATGAACGGATTTGTTTGTTTGTAAATACAGACACACATATTTGTTTACCTATTTTCTATGACTGCTGTCAAGCTATGAGGATAGATTTTCAGTTTAAACAGAGGCCAAGAGCCATTTTCCCTGGCTGGTACAGGAAAAGCTTGCTGAGCTCTTAAGGATCTTGAACTACCTTTAAAATATTTTCATAGCTGTTTAGAACTTTGGAGAAATCTTTTTAACTAAAAACTTTTATTCCATGCTAAGTTTCCACTCTTTAGTAATTCCTGAATGCAGGAACACTGTGGAACATCTGTAAATATGTTTGGGTATTTCTGTGTACAGTTGGTGTACACTCAAATGAAACCATTCCACAGCAGCTGCTGCCCTTTATTCAGGGAGAACTGAGAAACAGTGGGGGTATTGGCGAGTGTCTGTCCACTGCAGGCTAATCTGGTGCTCAAAATTATTAGACTATTGTAAGTTTCTGCTGCCAATAAGAGAACCAAGATTGTGAGTTGTCAATGTGCAGTGTGGCATCATTAAATATTATGATAGCCTTAATCACTACTCTGGCCTCAGATTCTACACAGGCCTAGACCCAGTGAGATGAGTCTCATAGTCTTGTAGAGAAGAGCTTAGCCAATAAGTCCTCAGCCTAGGCTCAAAGAGCTGAGAGTAGCAAGGTAAATCCCAGTGTCTCTCTTGGAGTACGTGAGCAAGGCTCCTGATGCCTGCAGCAAGGGCCCTGGATCTTTCAGAGAACCTGAGGGACTCATGTCATTTATATGAAATTAACACTCTAGTGTTCCCCCAAAATTACTGTAATAAAGTCACACCATTTTCTTAAATATTGTCACTGACTCACTGTTGCCAAACTATGAGAAGAGGCTTGAAGAGTCAACAGATATGATAGTCCTTTTAAGCTCTGGCTATTACAGAAAAATACTTCTGGCCTCTGACCTAGGATCTTCCATGCACTTTATAATCTTTCCATGGCTATTTAAGAGCTTTAGAGATGTCTGTTTCACTAAAGGCAATCTTATCCATGCTAATTAAACACCCATTAACCAGTCCTGGTCAGAGGAACAATATGGAAAGTCTGAAAATATTTTTTTATAGTTATGTGAAAATTTTATGTACACTCAAATGAAACTAGTCCACAGCAGCTGTTACACTCTGTACAGACCCATGATGAAACTTTGAAGAAATGGAGGGAGGAGGGTTGAAATGAGTGTTGTTTCCTATAGGCCAATCTTGTTCTCAGACTCTTTAGACTCATTGTAAGTTGCAGCTGCAACAAAAAAGAAGTGTGCAGTGTTATATCTTTAGAGATAATGGTAGCCTGGCTTTTAGCCTAGCCTTAGGATATAGCCTAGCCTCAGAGCCTCAGAGGGAAGGCTTAGAGCCTCAGAGAGATGAGCCTACACTCAAAGAAGCAAATATTTCTCTTTGAGAGTTTGAGTGATTCTAAAAGTAACTCTAGATGACAAGCTCCATGGGAATCCTCGCTCCTCTTATAACTGTGTGGAGGCAACAGTTCCAGTCTCTGGCTATGTTCCATCTGGACACTACCGGTACCTTCAGTAATTCTAAACAAATGCAGTCCTAGCTAGGAGGGCCAAACTTTCAGGGCAAGTGGCAGTCATCACCCTGAAGATGGACAATGATTTGTACCAAAGAGTAATCTTGGTTTCTAAGTAGAAATACTTTGTCATGGGCCACCAAGTTACCATGAAACATGTACAGTATGACCTGGGTGTGATGCCACCTATGGAGTCGTAAAAAGACTATGCAAAGGAACACTATATCAATTTGATGTGATAAACATTTGATCAAATAAGGGAGGAATAATTCAGTTATATAAAAGTTAATCCAATGGTCCTAATTCCTGCTTGTCAGAAACCAGCCTGAAAGAGGAACAAACCTGAGTTCGAGTGGTGGGAATTAAAGAGACAAACACAGTTCTGGAATCAAGAGGGCTGCCCTCCAATGAGATGCAGCCTTTAACGGCTTCAAGGACTTTATTATATAGTGAATAACAAACAACTGGTAAGGAAGTGAGGGTGATGCAAAGTAATTCTCTCATGGTTGCACAAACACACTTTCAGCTTAAACATCCTCCCTTCTGCTTGAGCCCAGACCTTGGTAACTATCTTCATTTCTACTCCCCACAGGTGGGGAGGGTCGAGTCCTTGGCTCCAGGCTCTCAGGCTACATGGACCATGTCCAGACATGTAGCAGGCTCTCAATATCAAGGGGTAATTGTGAGGAGGGTTCAGTCCCTGACTCCAGACCCTCAGGTGGCATGGACATGTCACAACTCCCAACACCTGCTGTTATACAATGAATTCCTATTTTAACCTAGCTCTGTTGACTAATGGAATGATCAGTATGACTTGTTGACAGAGGCAATAAATTCTCACCTGGCTTTTCAATGGTTTTGCATGACATTGATGGCCAACAAGAAAGTGAAAGCTGCTGTAAGACAGACGATTTCTGAACATTTGTGAAGGGCAGTGAGTAATGAAAATATCACAAGGTACAGAGACTGGGGCACTTCACCTCATCAATCACTTTGCTTGGAAGAAAACTGACCAGATATGCAAGTAGATATATATTCATGGCTCTGACAATGATGTTTCAGCCATAATCAGGGACATGAAAGAAACATGATTGGAATATTCTTCAAGTGACATTTGGACAAAAGGTTGTTGGACATTTCTCAGTCAATGGGAAACATTATACAAATATATTTGTTTCTCATATAAGGACCTCAGAGTGAAGTCTTAAAGTGTAAAGTTTCACTAACCAAGAGTATAAAGGGGCACATTCTATATTTTTATTCATCACTGCGATGTAAAACCAGAAACAAAACAAATAAAAAAAATCATAACTGACAAAATCATTGTAGTTACAAGAGGAAAATGTATGAGGGGAAATAAATAGGCTAAAATTGTTCAAATACAATACAGAGGAGACTAGGCTTTTCATGGTGAGCACATAATGAAGTATGTTATGTTTTGCTTTAATGTTATGCAAGTAAAATTTATATAGTGTTATTTATCATGTTAACCACCAAATAAAATAATAAAATAATTTTGAAAGGAAAGTCTGTTATTTCCATACTTATTCAAGGGAAAAATATACTTTTTTCTGTTTTTGAATAATATAGGCATATTTTGGTTCACCTAATGTTTGTTCAATAAGACAGGAGGGTCATTTGTTGAGACTAGGCAGTAGAAGGTGTGCTGTATGGTGTTAGCCATCAGAAAGTTAGTGAAGACTAGTGCCTATAAAAGTAAAAAAATATATTAATGTTTAAGAGTTACAAATCCAAGTTTTAATTTCAGACTCCCAGCTCCCTAGTCAATTTCTTAATAGTGGGTTCCAGTATCAATAGTTGGATGAGTCAGAACAGCTGTGGAAAAGCAGTGGGTTTCCTTAATTCTAGTTTCCATGTCTATGCTGGTGACATAGGCTTTCTGAAAATTTTCTGAGTGTCCCCAAAAGAAGACATGAATATTCTATTTATCATCACTTCAGATGGCCTCCTTAACTGATATTTAAAACTCGATATTCAGCTTGTGGTAGGTCAGGATATAAGTCATTTTTTTCCCTCTCAGTGGTTCTAGGCCAGTTGTGATCCATACTCTAGAGTTTTGTGGTAGAGATGTAGCCAAAATTGAATGAAACTACACTATTTGAAGGTTTGTCACAGACTGGAAATATATGCAAGAGGAAACCCGAAAGGGTAATAAAGGTAGTAACCTCACCACTGGCTGTTGCCACTCTGACTAAACTTGAGGTCCTGAAGGACAAATGGTGTAGGACAAAGTGCAGCCATTGAGCAAGTGGGCTAAACTTTCAACAAGTTGTTAGTCCTGAAATTTACAAAGTAGAAAAATATGGAGTATATGTGGAAATAAAGGTGGGGAAAATGTTAAAGAAAAATAATTTTTTTTGAGACAGAATGTATTAATTTGGGCTTTTGACACAGAGATTGTGCGTTTATATATGTATCCAGCTTGGGCCATTAATAAAGATTCTAAAGGTTTATTGGAATTGTTGGCTTAAAAATGTGCCCAAAGGTGTACCAATAAATGTGATGTGGAAATTTCCACTGTCCCTTGTTTTAATGTAAAAGAACCAGTTCAGTAGCTTAGAAAGTGAGAAATGTTAAAGTGGATTGGCCATATGTATCCTATTCTACATGCTATGAGTGTCCACAGGGCATAACTTTCACCAATACATTAAAAAATATATTTCAACAGATCCTTGATAACTGTTCTCTGAAGTCCAGACAGTGGGAACAGAAGCCTCTCAGTCAAAAAACCTATATGTGATGGAAGACATTAGATCCTTTGTTGGCCAATGGGCCTATTGAAACCACCAAAGTCATTATAGGTCTAATCACACCAAAAGGCTGCAAGTGAAAGCAGCATCAAAGAGTTAGACTGAGCTTTAAGGTAGCTTGATGGATAATCAATCATGGTGTTCCTAGGTCTGAAGATAGCACTCTGTGTACATTCATCATTGATTTACAGAAACAGTAATGTTCCAGGTGAACAATGGTGTCACTGGGAATCATAAAAAACATTCAGTCAGCTCCTTAGACATATCCTGGGAATGTGGCATTTTATAGACCCAGAATTATAGACTGTGGGGGTGGATGGTTGGGGAGAGATTAACCAAAGAATTTATATGCATATACACATAACCCATGGACACAGACAGTAGTGTGGTGAAGGCCAGGGGTGGGGATTGTGTGTAGAATGGAAGGGGTCAATGGAGAAAAAAGGGGACATCTTTAACACTTTCAACAATAAAGTTAGATTTAAAAAAATAGAATATGCCAGAGCCCTTTTGAGAAAGGACTCAAAACAGAGAAAAAAAAATACTGCTAACCTTACTTCATGCCTTGCCTTATGGGACAACACCCTATTTCAGAGAAAGCAAAGAACCAGATAATTCAGGTATTATAGGACACTTCTTTGGAACTGAATATGGTCCCAGAAACTAAAATTTTACTGTCACAGTAGGAGTTTTAAAGTCAGGTTACCAATGAGTTTTATCACTGGAGCTTTTAGGTCAGGTTACCAATGAGTTTTATCACAGATGTATTTAGAAGTAGGAGGGAATTTGTTTGAATTCATTCTTTGATTGCCCCTGGCTTCAGAAAGCATAATTGAAATAGCTATAACAGTGGAATGAAATCCCACACTACATTACTGAGGATTGAGGGCTGCTATAGTAGAAAAATCTAAACAGAAAGAATTAGAGCAGTCTATATCTAGGTAACACGTAATTCAGAAGATATAATTCAGACCTGGTTGCATAGTAGGTCTTAGTGCCGCCATGAAGTATTTGAAAGATATGGGAGTGCTTATAAGACTTTTGATTTGGCTTGGGTAAACGAGGAAGAATAGCTGGGGAAGGAAGCGGTGGGATATATGGGAAAAGAGGAGGAGATGGAGGAAAAGAAGGAGTAGGAGAAGGAAGAGGAGCAGGAGGAGGAGTAGACAGGAGAAAAAAAGGAGTTCAAAAATGACAATTGACTCATGGGGACACTAACAAGAGAAGAGCTCAGCTACTGCTGCAGTATGAATGATTAGTTTTCCTGAGAAACTCACTGTACACATCACCTGAAACACATATGCACCTACAATCCTAGAAAATGCCTCCTCCTTATATTTCCAGTTTAATCAAAGTTGCCTTCTATCAGCCAGCAGATACGGCATATACAGTCATTACATTTCCTCTGGAGGGCATCACCTCTACAGCCTGTCTTTGCAGAGGTCTTGACAACCTTTTCTAACCACAGAAGTTTCTTCCCACTAAACCATAACAAGACCAATTTTATGCTGGCTGGACTTTGTGAAGGACAATTGTACTATTCTAGACCTTATATACTTTTACAGTTAGCAGTTGAGGAATAAATCTGACTAAAATTCTTAAGTCTCACTCAGTAAAATATTTTTGGGATTTCCGGAAAATGGTGGCACCGTGAGAAGCAACAGAGCACCCCTGCTCCTAGCCAGGGACTCAATTTACTCATAAAATATGGTGTAACCAGCTTGGAGAAACCAGAGAAATATACCTGAGTGGACATATTGAGAGTAGGGAACACTGGAGAATCATCATAGAGAGGGGGTGCATAGAAAAGGGAGTCTTCCTAGAAGCTGTGCTGGGCTCCCATTCCAGAGGCTTAGAGTCTAAACAACTCCCTCCCCTTGGCTGTGCAGACTGGTATCCAAAAGCTGGGATCTCAAACCACAAGCAGAAGAGAGTGAAAGGAGTTTGCCACATGGAAGGCATAGGGATTCAGAGGAAGTGTTCCTGAGAGGAGGGCACAGAGACTTCCTAGTGCAACAAAACTTCTAATGGTGCTTGTGACTAGTGTCTTATGCACAGAATGCTGACCATAGGAAAGGCAGTCCAAAAATGTGGGGCACCAGAGTGGAAAGGGACTAGGGATCTGTACTAAGTAGCCACATACAGGGACCCTTTGCCTTTCTGTAAGGCATTATGTTGAGTCACAGAAAATATTTAATCTGTGTGGTGCAAGGAAGGAAAAAGAGCCCTCCAACCACCAGAGACAGACTAGAACTACGTATGATAGAGAGTTTTCCTTCAGGTACCTGAACTCTCATTGGGTATATTGTGGGAATTTTAACCAGCCCTGAGAGGTGCCTTGGTGTTTCTCAAGGAGCTACCCCAACTTTACTGAGATCAGCTGTTCATGGGAAATTCCCAGAGATTTGTGTCAACTCCTGTTGGGAACCTTGGAGCAGGGTGTAGCAGGAACTTGCAGGGCAGATTCTCTGCTTGTGTGTTCCTTTGTGTTTTTGATCACAGAACTGGCTTCCACCTCCCTTCCTTGCATTAGAAGAATGGACCAGTGGAAGCTGGGATTTGTGTTTGAATAGTGATGTTTAAAATACCTGACCCTTGCAAAAAGCCAATTAGATCTAGGAAAGGAGGGGCGGAGCATGCCTACCTCTCTTGCAGGCTAGTGGCATCACCTCCAACAGGAAACCAGCTGTTTCAGCTCATTGAAACCCCAGACATTCCCCCACAAGGCACAGACCTGAGGGGGAAGGGAGAAGAATTCACAGGAGGACATTACAAGAACAAGACTCTAAGTGATTATTATTTGGGTACTGGAGTAAATGCTTAAAATCCCTGCTGGGAACTGGGCAGGCAGGGTGCTGACTGGAATGTTTTTTAATTGTACCCACTGATTCCAGGCCTCTGAAACTGCCTAAACAGAAAAGACAACAGACTAAATTCAATATGAAACTGCAGCAGGCCAGTGTATAGCAAACTAGAATCCTAGGATATAGAGACTGAGGAGTTGGCTGTGAAGCAGAGACTAATTCCCTCACAGTCAATGCCTGACAGCAAAACCTCTAAGTAAAGGGAGTGATATCCTAAATTACACTAGCCAACCTACACCAAAAGACTCCAAAGAAGACTCTGGAGTAAGGCCAGACAACCACAAAGTTGCAAAATAGCTGACAAATGGAGATGGTCCACAGAGAGTCTCAGATCAACCAACTACCTAAGAACACCAGAGCCAAACCTAGACAGCTCCTCACTTTGGCTGATACAAAAGTATACCTCCCAATAGAACTGAAATTAACATATAAAACACTGAGCCACAGAGAACATAGGCTGCCCAGATGAAACTGACCTAATTGAGTTTCTTGAACTCCCCCTTTAGGAAAGGGAAAGAGGAAAAAAAATTATATATTTTTCTATTTTAAAATTTTAAATTAATTAATTTTTTTAAAAAAATAATTTTGTATTGCTTCTTTTTTTGTTTGTGTTCTTTTGGGTTTTTTTGCATTCTTTTATTTTATTGTTACCTTTGCTATCAAGGTTTTCTTGATATTTCTTGCTTAATTGCTGATGCTTTACCATTAAAACCAAGTTTACTCCTTTTCTCTATAGTTTCTCACATATCTCTTATTGGATTCCATCCCTGCTCTGGCTTTATCCCTCTCTCCTCTAGACCCATTGGCATAACTTTTTTTTCTTCTTTTCTTTCTCTCCTTTCCCTTTCTCCCTTCTGTCTTCCTGTCTTTTTGTTTGGTTGTTAGTTTCTGACATTCTCTTTATTGTACTTTTATTATTTCATTTTAAACTATTCTCATATTCTTATCCTGTCCCTTAATTTTTTGCTGCCCTTTCTTTCAGAATCTTTTCTCTGCCTCATTTCTCTCCCAGTAGCTTCTCTATTTTTTACATTTAATTTAGTTTATTATTATTATTTTCTAAATTTTTGTCACTATTAACAATATACTTTTCTTTTGTTACCTTTACTTTTCACTGTTTCC
>NW_015504674.1:567315-597504 GCF_001595765.1 Miniopterus natalensis | reverse complement strand
CCCCCCCCCCTTTTTTCCTTTTAGAATGTGTGTTCTCCCTTCACTGGCCTAGTTCTATTTTCAATTGGGTTGTACTCATTGTGATTGTTAAGATATTTTATAAGATACCCTTGGTTTCCTGGAAGTTTACTTGTGTATTTCTCTGCCTTACCAGCATCTGCTTACATGATGGAGTTGGGTTTGAGACACAAAGTTAGCCAACTTGAGATGAGAGTCCTCCCCAAAATTGGTCAACAACAATCTAGACCCAATTACAACAGGAGAGCCCAAAGAACCCACAAAAGGGACACTCAGAAAAGGGACACACCTAGAGCAAAGAGGTCAGAAGTATATAAAAAAACACAACACACTCCTCTGGGTTCCACTGGACTAACACCACAAAATCCCTCCCCATAAGAAGAGGAGACAGCAAACATTTCTAATATATAAATACAAGCACTAAGAACAACCAAAATGGGGAGGCAAAAGAACAGCCCCCAAACTAAAGAAATTAAAAAAATCACTCAAAAAGGACTTTGATGACTTAAGCAAGTTATCAGAAATAGAGTCCAAAATAATGGCTATAAAAATGCTCAAGGGAATTAATGAGAACACCAGGTCACTTAAAAGTAAGGTCAAGGCACTTAGTGAAAACATGAAAAGAGAGATACATATCATAAATAAGATCCAGGCAGAAATAAAAAATACTATATCTGATATCAAGATTACACAGGGAAAAAAATTTAAAGGCTCAGTGAGGAAGAGAATGGAATAAGGGACTTAGAAGATAAGGTAAAAAAATTCAATCAGAGCAACAAAAAGAAAAACCACATAAAAAAACATGAGGACGGTCTAAGGGAGATTTGGGACAATATGCAACAAACAAAATTCACAACATAGGTGAGAAAGAGGAGAAGAAAAGAGGGCAAGGTATAGAGAATTTGATGGAGAAAATAATGACAGAAACTTACCAATGCTTGAAATGAAGAAAGCCACACAAGGCCAGGAAGTACAGAGGGTTCCAAACAAGAGAGACCCACAGATACCCACTACAAGACACGTAATAATTAAAATAGCAAAAGTAAAGGACAAAGAGAGAATATTAAAGTCTGGAAGAGAGAGACAAGCAGTGACCTACAAGGGAACCCTCATAAGGCTGACATCACAACTCTCCACAGAAACACTCAGGCCAGAAGGGAGTGGAATGGAGTTCTCAAAGTAATGAAAGACAAGCACCTGCAACCAAGATTGCCTTATCCAGCAAGGCTATCATTTAAAATTGAAGGTAAAATAAAGAGCTACCAAGACAAAAAGTCTAACAGAGTTCAGTATCACCAAGCTAGCATTGTAAGAAATGCTAATAGGATTGCTCCAAGAAAAAAAAAAAAGGAATACTGAGAAAAAGATACATCAGCATAAGGGGGAAAATGGCATAAAATAAATATACCTTAAATGTAAAAGGAATAAATGGTCCAAACAAAAGACATAGGGGAAATAAATGGATAAGAAAACAGGATCCAAAAATATGCTATCTACAAGAGATCCACCTGGGAACAAAAGATTCACGCAGGCAAATAGTCAAGGGATGGAATAAAAGATTCCATTTAAATGGGAATAATAATAATAAAATACAAACAAACAACAAACACAAGCTAGAGTATCAGTACTTATTTCTGACAAAGTAGACATCAAAATGAGACCACAACAGAAAAATCAATGGTCACTTCTTAATACTCAAAGGATCAATACAACAGGAGGAAATAATAAACATGTATGCACACAATATAGGAGCATCTAAATATATAAAAAAAATTGGTGAACTTTAAGAGGGAGAATGACAGCAACACAATTATAGTGGGGAAATTTAACACCTCACTGTCAGCACTGGACAAATCATTAAGACAAAATATCAACAAGAAAACACAGACCTTAAATAACTTAAAATATCAAATGGATTTAACTGACATTTACAGGACATTTTATCCCAAAGAAGCAGAATACACATTCTTTTCAATTGCACATGGGGCATTCTCAAAAATATACCACATGTTAGGGCACAGGCAAGTCTCTACAAATACAAGATTGAAATCATATCAGGCATCTTCTTGTATCGAAATTCCATGAAACTAGAAATCAAAAACTATAAAAAAACCAAAAATATTCACACACATGGAGACTAAGTACCATGGCATTAAACAATTAATAGGTTACCAATGAGATCAAGGAAGAAATCAAAAATTTCTAGGAAAAAACAAAAATGAACAGATGACAACCCAAAATCTCTGGGACAAGGTGGAAACAGTCCTGAGCCAAAAGTTCATAGCATTACATGCCAATCAAGAAACAAGAGACAGGTCTGATGAACCAGCTAACACAACAGCTAAAAGAATTAGAAAAAGAACAGTAAGAAGAGCCCCAAGGAGAAAGAAGGAAATAATAAAGATCAGAGCAGAAATTAATGACATAGAGACTAAAAAACATTTACAAAAAAATCAGTGAAACCAAGGGCTCATCCTGTAAAAAGATAAGTTAGATTGATGTACCTTTAGTCAGACTCAGTAAGAAACCAAGACAGAGGACCCAAATAAATAAAATCAGAAACAAAAGAAGCGATATAATGACTGAACCAACAGAAATACAAAGAATAATAATAAAATGCTATGAGCAACTATATGCCAACAAACTGGACAACCCGGATGAAATGAAAAAATTCCTAGAAACATACAATTTTCCAAAAGTGAATCAAGAAGAGTAAGAAAGCTTCAATAGGCCAATGACAACTAATGAAATTGAAGCGGTAATCTAAAAACTCTCTGCAAAAGTAAAGCCCTGGACCAAATGGAGTTATAGGTGAATTTTAGCAAATATTCAAAGAATTAACTCCTATTATACTCAAAGCATTCCAGGAAATTAATGAGAAGGGAACACCCTCAAACTCTTGTTATGTGGCCAGCATCATCCTAATCCCAAAACAAGACCGAGACACTAGAAAGACATAAAATTACAGGCCCATACCCCTGATAAATATACATGCTAAAATCCTGAAGAAAATACTGGCAAATTGGATCCAGCAATACATTAAAAATTTAATACACCACAACCAGGTGGGATTTATTCTGGGGATGTAAGGCTGGTTTAACATCTGCAAATCATTAAATTTGATACATCACATAAACAAAATGAAGGACAAAAATCATATGATCATATCAATAGGTGCAGAAAATGCATTCGACAAAATCCAGCACCCATTTCTGATAAAAGCTCTCAGCAAAGTGGGAATAGGGAGTCATACCACAGCATAATAAAGACCGTAAATAACAAACCTACAGCCAACATCGTACTCAATGGGCAAAAACTAAAACCATATCCCTTAAAAACAGAAACAAGACAGGGATGTCTACTTTCACCACTCTTATTCAACATAGTACTGAAAATCTTTGCCACAGATATCAGACCTGAAGGAAACATAAAAGGCATCAAAATTGGAAAGGAGGAAGTAAAACTGTCATTATTTGCAGAAGACATGATATTGTACATAGAAAATTCTAATGACTCCATCAAAGTACTACTAGATTTGATAAACAAGTTTAGCAAGGTAGCTAGATAAAAAATCAACATCCAGAAATCAGTGGCATTCTTATACACCAACAATGAACATTCATAAAGAGAAACTAAAAAAACAGCATAATTTCCCATTGCAACTAAATAAATAAGATACTTAGGGATAAACTTAACCAAGGATGTAAAGACCTATACTCTGAAAACTACAGGGTACTGAAAAAAGTAATAGAGAAAGATATAAAAAAGTGGAAGAATATACCATGCTCATGGATTGAAAAATTTAATATCATTAAAATGTTTATACTTCCCAAAGCAATTTATAGATTCAATGCAATTCCTATTAAAATACCATCAGCATATTTCACAGATGTATAACAAACATTTAAACAATTTATATGGAACATAAAAAGATCCCAAATACCTGCAGGTATTTTGACAAAAATGAACAGACTTTGAGGATAACTTTACAAAATATCAAACTGTATACAAATCAATTGTGATCAAAACAGCTGCTATTAGTACAACACCAGATATATGTACCAATGGAACAGAACAGAGACCCCAGAATAAACCTCTTACATTATGGTCAGTTAGTATTTGACAAAGGAGTTAAGAGCATGCTATGGAGAAAAGACAGCCTTTTCAATAAATGGTGCTGAGAAAATTGGACATTGATAAGCAAAAAAATGAAATTAGATCACCAAATTTCACCACAGAAAAAAATAAACTCACAATGGACAAAAAGCTTAAATGTAAGTAATGAAACGATAAAAATACTCAAAGAAATCATAGGCTGTAAAGTCACAGGCATTTCAGGTAGAGGAATTTTCACTGATATATCTAGGGCAAGACAAAAAAAGAAAAAATAAACATATGGAGCTACATCAAACTAAAATCTTCTGCTCAGCAAAAGAAAACAGCCTCAAAATGCAAAGGAACCACAGAGTCTGGGAAAACATATTAGCCAAGGTTGTATCTGACAAGAGGGTAATTTCCAAAGTGTACAGATGGATACTCACAGTATGTGGGACAGAACTTATATGACAAATCCTGATGACCATCCCAACCTTTCGAAGCTTTGAAAATTGTTTTATGTTTGTTTTTCTGTTTCCAAATTTTAGAAAAAGATAGTGGGAATTCTTATGTTGAAATTATCAGTCCATTATTAGATGCAGTTTAGAGCCAACAATCTCAATACATAGTTAGAGTCTTCGCTTTTGATTAAATCTGCAGATAAAAGTACACAATCTCTGTCTGGTAAAACCATTTTGATAAATTTGGTATCGCCCAAATTTATGTTTCTTTAACATTGTCCCCCATCATTATTTCCACTTATATTCTATATGTTTCTGCTTGTGCAAGGTAGAGGCTAATGTAGATATCCATAATGTAGCACACTTCCTCAAGAGGTCACACTTTGTCCCTCAACATGAGATTCCTCTGAGACTTAGGTCTAGTCAAGGTGGCCCCTGCTAAAAATACGTCACTACCATTACTACACTTGTGTGTTCCCTCTTACACATTTTTCCAGATTGAAAAATTCTGAATTATTATAGTTTACTCCAATATTGGTTACAACTCGACCATGAATTTTCCAAATTTTCTCACCTCCTAGTTTGGAACCATTGATAGAAAATAATCTATTGTTGCCCTCAATATTTTCCCCCTGAATCTGGAGTCTTGAATATGAGTTCTTTGCCATCTCAAATGCTGATAAATAGCATATTTATATCTATTGTTGGAGACCAATCAGAAATTTCTCAGAACCTCAATGTGATCACCACACACATGCAAACTGGAATCTTAGAAACACATTGGATCGCCACAGTGCTACTCATTCCTCCATTTTGTGCAGCCATAGCCCAATATTTAGAATTTCTCTTTTTTACTAAGATTCTGGAATAATGATTGGTATTGAGAACCTTAGTCTTTGATTTTGTTTTCTTTAGTGGACATGTTTCCTACTATTATCTCATTACTAGTGCCCTGAACCACAAATTTTTCAGCCCAGACTGAACAGATGATTTACCTGATTCTTATCGAACAAAAGGTAGATAAACAAAAATATGTTTTTATTGTTTCAAACCAGAAATCTTCTCTGTGAACAAGTTTGGGATTATCAAAGCTTATTTTTAAAATTATCTTATTACAAATTTTAAGGGGTAACATGGTAAATAACATTATATAAATCTAATTGGTACTACTTAATTTCACCATATATTACCCTCTATTGTGTGTGCTCCATCCATAGTTAGTATTCTCTGTAACCTTGTATTTGACCGCCTATATGATCCTTGACCTCCATCATGATTTTTCTATTCTGGTAACCACCATCATTTCATCTGTATGTAGATTTTGTTTGTTTCTGTTTTTACATTTCATATATGAGGGGACATATGGAATATGCACTCTATTCTCTTGGTGAATGGAATCTTCCAAGTGTGTCTTAACTCTTGATTTACAACTTACCTAGCTATATGCAGTTTTAATGGCTTCTGCGTACACTTTATTGCCATAATAGGACTCCCTACAACATAATCCAGAGTCAGTGTACATTCCACTGTGACAGCTGTTTCAGTTTTGCATTCTAGAAACAGGGGAAATTACAGGATGCATCTGACAACATTTGGGCCCACTTTAAAATGGACCTAAACGAAAACAGCATTGGTCATTTGACACACAAAATATCTGTGTCTTCGTGGAGTGCCACAGTAACATTTCAGTTTATTAGACCAATTTTAGCTCAACAGAACCAGTGTGCTGTTGCCCAGGAACAAAGAGTTCTTTGTCTTCTCCCAAATATACAGTTATTCTATTGAAAAGGGTTATATGTCCCTTGAGCAAAGTCATAAAGTAAGGTTAAGAGTATATATTTTGTTGTCTGTTGGTGTTTTTTAAAAATGAGGCTGTGGTCTGTTGTTTATTTAAGAATACTGGGTGTGAAAACTGGTTCATGAAAAGGATTGGACAATGGTCTGCATGAATGTTTTTATGATTGCAGTGACACCATTGTTCACTTCACCTACAATATTTCAGTTTCAATAAATAGAGAAATAATGTAGTTGGCTTGCTGTCTTAAATTCTAGGGAACCTCATGATTGATTAGGCTACACTAGGTGAGTGCCAGTCAGACTCATTTAATTGTTTAGATTTTCCGTACTTTAGAGTAATCATATTTAAAATGGTCTTAGAGACTAAACAAGAACAATTGCACCCAGCTACACAGGGATCCAATGTCTTCCATCACATTTAAATTTTTCAAAGGAGTGGTTTCAGTTCCCAATGTGTGACCCTTACAGAAAAATCATCACACAGTCCTTTAAATATGCTGTTCCTGCTCTTCAATATATACCTTAATGTATTAGTAAAACTATACCTTTGGAGAATCCCAGAGTGTGGAGTAGGACTTACATGCCCAATGCTCACCAATATACTTGCTTCCCTATTTTGATTTTCTTCTTCAATATTAAAACAAGAGATAGTGGGCACTGACATGTCATGATTATTGGACTATCCTTGGATAGATATTTTATCCCACTAACCCCCAAAAGTGTTAGAGCCTTTTCTAATGATATAAGCAGCAAAAATAAGTGTGGAAAGTTTGCCCAGTTGACCTAAGTTAATAAATTTTATCTCATATATATTTATGTTTATTTAAAATTGGTACTCACCAGTAATTATTATCACACATATTCCATACTTTTTCTGCTTGTTAAATTACAAGATTCATGTGGGTATTCCAAAGAGGAGGATACTTCCTTAAAAATGACACTTTGTCGCTCAACTTCACAGTCCTTCTGTGATGAACCTAGTGAAGGTGGCATCTGCCTTAAGAAGGGTAAGTAGAGTAATTAAATTTGTGTGTCTCCAGTTATGTAGCGTTATAGTTTGAAAAATGTCAAATTATTCTTTTTCCCTCCAATATCATTCAGTTTCAGTTCTTCCATGATCCTTACCAATATTACTTACATCTGGCTTGGAGCCATTGAAAAAATGATAATTCACATCCTGAAGATCCTAAAGCTACATCTGGAGTTTTCGGTATAAAACAAAGTAAACATCCATATTGCTGCTGTGGACCACTCAGAAATTTTTTCAAACAGCTTTTCATCAGCACAGTCATAGAAACCAGGAACCAGAATAATCATGATTGCTAAAGCGATCCTCACTCTTCCTACTACAAATGCTGTAGGACAGCATTTAGATAAAATCTTAATTGGCTATAGTCGAATCTGAATGTTTTTTTAAGATTTAACAATTGGTTTTCTTTGTTTTCATGTTATTGTTTTGGAAACAATTATGTTTCTTTTATGCCTCAGGCTATTGATGTAAAATATGGTACAGAAACAGGAACTAATGTATACTTGCATTGCATCTTTTGTAACCCACACAAAGTTAGCAATGACCTGAAATGCCCCAAAATATACTGTGTGGTGAATTACTTACTATTTAGTTCTTCGCAATTTTTCTGAAAAATTGTGTTGTGCTGTAGCTTTCCACAATCTGATTGACCATCTATATCATGCTAAGTTATATGTAAGACAAGCCATATATTTCCTTCTTCTGTTAAAGAGTCTTAGGGAGCTTACCATGAGTCCAGAAGTCTAGGATGAGGGAGGGATGAACTGCATAGCAGTAGGGACTGAGCATAATTGGGACACCCATTATATAACTGCATGGACCTCCAAAGTTTGATTATATATACCCCATTAAAATTATATAGTCTTCCTATGCAAGGCCAACTTTATGACTTTAAGAATGTTATCACAACAAGGTCATAGAGGACAACTCAGCTTACATGGTAACTTGATGGCTCATGATTAAGCACTTTTCATTTAAACCAAGGATACTTTTTAAGTCAAATCTCAGTCTATTTTTGGTGGTGCTAATATCCACCTCTTCTGAATGTTTGGTCTTCTTATCTAGGACTTCTTTTGGATTTAGAGGAGATGGAAGCCACATATGATGACTAGATGGTCCTTTCCAGAGATTTGAATGTTAGCCTCTCCATTGCTCTGGGGAACCTGGATATTATGAAGATTGGCAAAGAGGGTAAATTTTTGTCCACCTCTCTATATCTAGTAAACCATGAAGTTCATGATTATTAGCATCAGGTTGAAGTTCCAGTGTTTCTGTGACTCAGATGAAAGAATTATCATGGAGAGAATTGCTGTCTTGAAATATGGTCTCAATGCACTTTCTCAGTTAGGACATTAATGTGTCAAGTGGGTGGACACTTAAATGTTTGTTTTCTTTGTGAAAATGATATTGTGCCTTGAGCAATGGTCCAACTACATAGGTCAATTTTTGAGTCATTACTTGTTTTGCCAACATATAATCAAAAAAATATCAAGAGTTGTTCCTCAAATGAACATAGTTATTTGTGGCAGTTATCAAGATGTTGGTTGGAAATCCTGAGGACCTGCAGTGTGATTCTCCTCTTGGTCTTTCTAACGCACCCAATAGAATCTTTATCCATCAGTGAAACTAGTAGAAACATTAAGTCTATTATGGTATATGGCCCAGATCACAGAGCAGCATTTACATAATCCTGGATCTATCAAGGTACCATCTCTTTGTTAAGGTCCAACACAAAAAGACCAGGTTTTCAGGCCACTCCATAAATATGCAGGAGTATCATGCCCTATTGAGGATTATGCTGCCTCTTAAATCCAGAGGTCCAGTGGGACCCCTTTATCCAACTCATTTTCAAGCAGAGATGGATGCCAGAAATTATTTTTTGGAAACTGTACATCTCTTGAAAGTCTAGGGTGGTATTTTTCCCATTCACTAGGTCCAGTCACCATAACATCATCCTTGTAATCAAATAGCAGGGAAGATATATGGAGAATGGAAATGGCAGGCAAGACCTATGGAAAGAAGGAGACAGGGATGTAGAAGTGATTCACTTAAGTGGTAAGATAATGAACTTATATGCAGGCATTGCAGGTTAGGGAAGTCAACTTTGAACTTTTGACACATAAGCTACAGACATTTGTAAGTGCCTACAGGTACCAGGTGATGTGTACATTGAAGTAAGTCAAAGTTACCACATTGGGAAAGCAGCAGATGTTGGAATCACCTGCACTTAAAGTTTGCATTAATTCTCTGCCATTTACCATGTTGTTACAGTTCATTCTCATTCTCCATCATCTCCATCTCAACCTCATTGTTTCCTCCTCCTTCTCAGTTCCTTACTCTTTTCCTGCTCCTACTGTTCCTCTTCTTCTTCCTCCTCCTCCTATTCCTAGTCTTCTCCTCTTTATCTTCACCCTCCTAGTTCTTCTTCTTTTTCTCCTACTCAAACTCTTAACTTTTTCTCTCCCCTCCTATTTCTCCTTATCTTCCTTCTTTTCTCTTACTTTTCCATAAGTCACATCAAAAGTTTAATTTGCGTGTGGTCAAAATAGCACTCCTGCATGTTTCAAATCTTTTTGATGGCACAAATCTCTACTACCCAGCCATGCAGATGGTATAGTTTTTGATTTGCTACTTTTGGAGCTATAGTTAGTTCTATTGGCTCATGATTATATTTTCCCTGCATACAAGTTATTATTTTTCAGTAATCCAGTGCAAAAAGTCATTCCAATGCTATGGCTATTTTGGTAATGCCTTCTAGAATCATGGGTAACTACAGGATAGATGTGACAACATTTGGTAACACTTCAAAATTGACCTTAGCTAATACTCCATTGGTAACCTGACTTCAATAGTTCCTAATCTTAGTGGAGGCCCAAAGTCACATTTTGTTTTCTAGTCCAATTGTAGTTCAGAACCTGTAGTTTCTGAATTATCTAGATCTTGCCTATCTCCCAAATAGAGGATTATCCTTATTTAAAATAAAAGGCTATCAGTCCCTTGTGGAAAGGCATACAGTACGATTAATAGTATAAAATGTGTGCTGCCCACTTGGAGGCTTTTATCAAGAAACTCTTAATTTGGCTTCATTTAAGAATTCTGGGTTTGTAATCTGACTCATGCCATGGATTGATTAATGGGCTAACTGAATGTTTTGATTCCAGTGAGACCATTGTTCACATCACCTAGAACAGTTATGCTTCAGTAGATCTAGGAAGAATATGCAAGTCTTGCTGTCCTTAATTCTAGTAACCCTATGATTGTTTATTGATTTGACAAGGACCACTGACCCCTGCCACCCAGAATTCCAATATATTTTATAACTTTTCAGTTGTACAAAGAAAGGCCTGTTTCCCAGACTGGCCCTAATAAAAGAATCATTACACAGTTCTTCAAATATTCCATTTCCCCTCTTCAATATATTTCTCAATGAATTTAGTAACAGGTATACCATGAGGACAGTCACAGAATGTGAATTTAGTCATATAACCAATCCACTTAGAACACTCTGAACACCCTAAGTTTGAACTGGTCCTTGTATATGAAAACAATAGGTTGTGGAAATTTCCAGACACACTTATTGGTCCACAATTGGATGCAATTTTTTCAGCCAACCATCACAATCATATTTTAATGCCTTTTGAAGTGACCAAACTCCAGATATAAATGCACAATATCTGTCTCATGCCCCCAAATTAATAAATTTTCTCTCACCCAAAGTTATCTTTATTTGCACATGGTCCCCAACCATTATTAATTTCCATACATACCCCATACTGTTCTTACGTTGTAAGTTACAGAACTCACATAGTTCTCAAAAGAGTAGCACACTGCCTTAAGTGTCACACTATGTCCCTCACCTTTAATGTTTTGGTCGAATAGGAGTGAAGTAAAGGTCTGAACTGTCACAGGAATGGTCACTGACATCACTAGCCTTGGGTATTTGCTTTTGAACATTTTTCCAGGCTTTAAAATTCCTGAGTTATTCTAGTTTTATTCATTATCGGTTTCTATGCCATCGTGAACCTTTCCAATTTTTCTTACATTTGTCTTGGAACATTTGAGAAAAAAAAGTAATGCTTTATGTTCTGAAGCTCTTCAAGTGAATCTCAAGACTTTTATATAAATCAATGAAAACATCCATGTCTGCTGTTGTTTAACATTTAGAAATTTTTCAAAATGTCCACATCATCACATATGGAATCTAGAAACTAGGATTGCCACGTGGTTTGTAATCTTTCATCCAGGGATGCTGTAGTCTGATATTTAAAAATTGTTTTGAGTGGACTGTGTAATTAGGACTTTTTTTAACTATTAATTAGTGATTTTTCTTTTTTTAATAGACACTATTCCTTCTTATTTCTGATGGTTAACACCCTAACACCCTCTTGCTTCTGCCAACCTCAACTGATGATTCACCATAATGTTGCTGAAAAGGTGTAAGTAATCAAAATATGTTCATATTATTTCATTATGTCCATTATATAGCAGTAGGGATGGAGGACAACTAGGAAACTACCTATGTAAATGTTTGTGCCACAAGGAACCTCCCAGAATTTTACATGTATGTACCACTTTAAATTGAAGTTGCAGTCTTCCTTTGCATGGCCAACTTTATCACTTTACAGGTAACATCACACACAGGTCATAATGGACAACTCAGGTGTCATGGACACTTAGTGCACCAGGGTTTAGCAGTATATTTTTAAAACAATGGAGACAAGTCTCAGTCTCTTTTGAGAGGTGATGACAGCCACTTTCCCTGAATATATGCTCCTCCTATCAAGGACTACATTGGGCTTTAGATGGGCTGCAATCTACCAGCGTTCTGCAGATGGACTTCAAACCTAGATTGTAAACATTGCCTCCCCACTGATCTCTGGGCAGACAGGAAACCTATGGAGCTTTGCATCTATGATTACTACTTGCCCAGTGAACAATAATGATCAGGTTTACCATCATCCGGGCCCAGTTCCTGCTGTTTCTTGGTAGCTGAGGTGTTAGAAACATTGTCCAAGGGCTTTCTGAACTTTTATTGTGGTATCCATACGTTTAGAACATGACAATGAGAAAGGAGGGGCAATTCTCCTAACTAATATTCTCTGTGGAGGTGATTTTTTATGATGAGTGTCCACGCACTTGGCACCATTTTTATCAGAGACATTTCATCTAATTGAACACAAAAGAATGCAGGAAGTGCTCCTCAAAAGAAAATAATTTTTGCTTGATGATATAAAAGCCATGGATTGAAACCCAAATAATCTATACTGGCATTCAGCTCTATGTCTTCCTAAGGCTCCAAACAGAATGTCTATCTAGCAGGGAAACTTGTAGGACCATCATATCTGCACTAATATATAGCCAAAGTCATAGGGCAGCTTGTACACCATATTGAATATGTTTCAGAGTCCTCTTTTTCTTAGAGTCAAACTCAAAAGGATCAACATTATAGGCCATTCCATCAAAGGCTGGAGTCATATGCCTCACTAAAAACATAATGTATCTAAATTCTAGAGGCTGAGTGGCTGCTGTTCCTTTATTTTTTGACGTCAAGGCCGATGTGACATATTGTTTACCTTGAAAAAGTAACAGCTCCTGCTCAGTACCAGGCTCAAAATATTTAAATATTTCAGAATAATTCTGCAGTTTACTCTGCGGGAGCCCNGCTTAGGGGCTGTGGGGAGTAGGATCTTGCTGGGGGGTTGGCGCACCATGTACAGAAACCAGGACAGAAACGTAAGGTCCAGTCATGCCGAGGTCTAGGGCTTAGAGGTCCCTGTCATTTAAAAACAAGGCATGAAATAGTGAGGTCCATAAACCTAATAGAGCTCTGAATTTTGTCATAACTGGCTCAGAAGTCTTGGCAAGTATGGTATTTGTGTTCATTGTAGATCTCACTCCACGTTTTAAAAGAGAGAGAGAGAGAGAAGGGCTGGCACCATTTCTTGAGATATCTGAGTGCCGGAGCCCGCCGGCAGAGTCGAATGGTCCTGAGGAAGGGGTGAGGATGGAGAAAAGACAGACACAAAAAAGATGGGATCGGGGGGACTGCAGCTTGTGACTGCCACAGCCCCGAGTTTATTTTCTCAGCTTAATATATACAGGCACTGTTGATTGTGCTGAATAGCACCCCGCCCCGCATTTCTTCCCCTTGCCCGATACAAAGTAATTCCTCCAAGGTCCTACGAATGCTTTTTCAGAGTAAACACCCTGCCTCCTGCAGGAGCTCAGACCTTGGAAACTATCTTTATCTCGGCTTCTAATGGGAACTTTTGGGGAGGATTGAGTCCTTGGCTTGGTATGTGGCTTAACTATCCTTTAACCCTTCAGGCCGGGGCCAGCTTCCTAATTAGCCTTTCTAGAATTTATGGCTGCAAGCTAAATTAGTATTGCTTTGGTGCCTCAAGGACTGGGTCAGGGAGCAGGAGAACACCTCTGCAGCTCACCCAGGCACTGTGCCTGGGGCCACAACAGCTCATCCACATCTCCCTGGGAGCAGGGGAGCACATCTGCAGCTCACCCAGGCACTGTGCCTGGGGCCACAACAGCTCACCCACATCTCCGTGGGAGCAGGGGAGCACATCAGCAGCTCACCCAGGCAGCTCCTCCATGCCTAGGGCCACAGTGCTCCCCACATTACTCAGATTTATTCTTCAATGTTTGACTCTAAAACCGAATCAAGTCTAGGGCAGTAACATTTTGACTCAATTGGCCCAGTCCGCATATGTCATCTGTGTAATGAAACATTGGATAAGATATCCTGGGGATAGAAAAAGTAGTCAAGACCACTGCAAACTAGATGGAGACCTACAAATGTAACCCTGATACACCCTACTGGTAAAATAACAAATGTATATGCTGGCCTTGAGTGGGGAGAGTAGGCAAATTTGATTTAAGTTTTAGTACATACAGAGCTGGCAATTGGCAGCAAACCATATGCATATATGCACAATGTGATGTGTACATGAAGTTATTCAACAAAAGCAATGACATTGGCACAGCAGCAGCAGCTGTAGCCATTTATAAATATCTTTTTCCTTGAACAAAGGTGGAACTTACAAAGTTTCTTTCTAATATTATTTTATTATTAAATTTGGTGGGGTAAATTGGTTAATAACATATAAATTTCACTTGTACAGTTTTATAGTACAACATAGCATACTCCATTATACTATCCACCAAATTAATAGTATCCTCCGTCTTCTTGTATATGACCCTGTTTACTCTCCACATCATGCTTCATGTTTTTCCTTTTTTATATCCTCCATGATGTTGTTTGTACTTAGGCAATTTTTTTTTGTTCGTTTTGTTTATTTCTTTTGTCATTTTCAATACCAAACGTGAGGAAAAATGTAGACTGCACCATATTATCCTCTTTATTTATGAACAATTAC
This sequence comes from Miniopterus natalensis, assembly GCF_001595765.1. The sequence goes on along the minus strand of NW_015504674.1, from coordinate 582,712 downwards.
ACTTTGAGGCTTCACTGTGATGAGTCTTATATAAGACAAAAATATATTTGTCTGTGTTTGCCCATTGAGTGAGAAGTGTCCAATCAACTTCTGTCCAAGTTTCATTGTGAACGTCTTCTAATTATGCTTCTAACATGTCCCTGATTATAGTTCCAAAATAATAACCAGATCTATAAATTGGTATCTATTTGCTTGTCTGGTCATTAGTTTTCAAACAAAGTCAATGATTAGGTGAACTGGCCCAATCTCTGCCCATGTAATGGTTTTGTTATCCACTGTCTATCATATATGTTTCAACATTTCCTGCACACCTTTTCAATTTCTGGTTGGTCATTGATATCATGCAAAATCATCAGTAATCTAGGCCATGACTACCTTTCCTCTGTCTTATCTATTAAAGATGCATTGTATAGGAGTAAGGACCAATGGCAGTTGGGACACTTCTTATATAGTCCAAGTCATTTACTTTTGCCCTTGCCTCCATGGCTTTTTGGGTTTAAGTTCATAAAATGTGCTCTATGACCAAGGTCTATAAGTTTAGTACCTATGTTTTCTTCTATGTAACTTATGGTTTCTGGTCTCATATTTAGGTCTTTGATAGATTTTGTGTTCATTTTTGTGCATAGAAACAAACTGTAATCCAGTTTTATTATTTGGAATGTGGCTTTCCAGTTTTCCAGTTTCCCCAGCACCATTTAAAGAACAGGCTATCTTTACTCCATTATGTGTTTCTGGCTCCTTTGTCAAAAATCATCTGTCCATATATCATTTTCCAGATGTATTCTGGATTTATATCAGGGCACTGTATTCTGTTCCACTGATCAGTGTATCTCTTTCTGTTCTAATACCATACTTTTTTGATTATTGTAGCTCTGTAATATAATTTGAAGTCAGGTAGTTTGATGCCTCTAACATTGTTCTTTTTCTCAGGATTGCTTTAGCTATTTGGGGCATTTTATGGTTCCAAACAAAACTAATGATTTATGTGTTTTTTTTCTTTAAAAAATGTCATTGGGCCTTGGTTGCCATGGTTCAGTGGTTGAGCAATGACCTATGATCCATGAGATCAAGGTTTGATTTTCAGACAGGTCACATGCCTGGGTTGGAGACACTAGACCAGGGAGGGTCATGCAGGAGGCAGCAGAAAACTGACTCATCATAGATGTTCCTTTCAATTGCTCTCTCTCCCTCTCCTTTCCTCTCTCTGAACTTAATAGAGATATATATGTTTAAAAATGATTTTGGTATTTTGGGATTGCATGAAATCTGGGTAATATGTCCATTTAAAAAATGTTGATTCTTACAATCCATGAATACGGGATATTTTCCCATTTTGTTGTGCCTTTTTCAATTTCTTTTAATAATGCTTTAATATTTTCAGTATATGGGCCTTTCACATTCTTTTTAAGTTAATTCCTAAGTGTTTCATTCTTTTGATTGCAATTGAAAAGAAATTCTTTTTTTTCATTTTGTTTTTTGAACTTTTGTTGTTAGTATACAGGAAGGCAATGAGTTTTTGTACATTGATATTATATCCTGCAACTTGACTATTTGTTTATTGTTTGTAATAGTTTTTTGGTTGAGCCTTCAAATATAGAGCTTCTAAATAGACAATCATATCATGTAAAAAATGTGACAGTTTTACTTCACCATCCCTATTTGGATGTCTTTTATTTCTTTCTCTTGCCTTATTGCTCTGACTAAGACTTCCAGAACTATGTTGAATAAGAGTGGTGAGAGTGGACACCCTTCATTTGTTTGTGATCTTAGAGGAAAAGCTTTCAGTTTTTCAACATTGAGTATGATATTTACTGAGGGTTTATCATATATGTCCTTGATTATGTTAAGATACTTCCCTTCGCTTGGCTGGGCTTGGCTCAGCGGTTGAGCGTTGACCTAGGATCCAGGTGATTGGGGTTCGATTCCTGGTCAGGGCACATGCCTGGGTTGCAGGCTCGATCAGTGACTCTCTCATTGATGTTTCTATCCCTCTCCTTTCCTCTCTCTAAAATCAAAAAAGATATATTAAAAAAAATACTTCCCTTCTATTCTTAATTTAATGATTTTTTTATTCATAAATGAATATTGTATCTTATCAAATGATTTTCCTACATCTATTGATAAGATCATATGATGTTTATCCTATCTTTTGTTAAGGTGCTGTATTATATTGATTGATTTATGCATTTTGATCAATCCTTCTGCTCTGGAATAAACCACACTGGACTTGTGTGTGTGTGTGTGTGTGTGTGTGTGTAATTTTAATGTATTGTTTTATTTGATTTTCTAGTATTTTGTTTAGGATTTTTGCATCTGTCTGTCATCCAACATATTGATTTGTAGTTTTTTCTTTGTGTTATCTTTGCCACGTTTTGGTATCAGGGTTATATTGGCCACAAAAAATGTGTTAGGAAGTACAGCCTCTTCAATTCTTTTGAAAGAGTTTGAGGAGGATAGGTTTTAACTCCCTTTTGGACATTTGTTAGAATTCACTGGTGAACTCATCTGGTTCTGGACATTTGTTTTTTTGGTAGGATTTTAATGGTTATTTCAATTTCCTGGCTGCTGATTGGTCTACTTAGTTTTTCCAATTCTCCATGATTTAGCCTAGGAAGATTATATATTTCTAGGAACTTATCCATTACTTCTTCTTTTTAAATTTTTTGGCATATAGTCTTTCATAATGTTCTTGTATGATCCTTGTTATATCTGTGATGACTGTAATGAGTTCTCCTCTCTCATTTCTAATTTTGTTTATGTGGGTCTTTCCCTCTTTTCCTTAGTGAGTCTGGCCAGGGTGTGGTCAATTTTATTAATCTTTTCAAAAAACCAGCTTTTAAAAATTAATTTTTGTATATTCTATTTTGTTTTGTATTTCATTCAATTCTACTCGTTTTTTTATGGTTTTCTTTCTTCTACTGACTTTGAGTAGCTTTTGTTATATTTTTTCTAGTTCTCTACGATGAGATGTTAGGTTGTTTTCCTGGTATTTCTCTTGTTTCCTAAGACATGCCTGTAGTGACATAAGCTTCCCTCTTATTACTGCTATTGCTGCATCCCAGAAGCTTTGATGTATTGCATTTTCATTCTCATTTACTTCTATATATCTTTTGATCTTTTTTATTTCTTCTTTGACCCAGTCATTTTTCAGTAGTATGTTGTTTAATTTCCATGCATTTGTGGGTTTGTTTACTTCCTTTTGCACTTGATTTCTAATTTCAAGGCATCGTGGTTGGTCAAAGAATATGTTTGGTATAATGTCAATCTTCTTGAATTTGTTGATCCTAGTTCTGTGACCCAACATATGGTCTGTCCTTCAGAATGTTCCATGTGCCCTGGAGAAGAATGTATAATCTATTGTTCTGGGATAAAAAGTACTGTAAATGCCAGTTTGGTGTAATGATTCATTTAAGGCTGATATTTCTTCACTGGTTTTCTGTACAGCTGATCTTTCTAGAGCAGTCAATGGAGTATTAAGGTCCCACTTTTGATTTGGTTCTCCCTTTAGTTTTGTGGCTAGTTGCTTTATATATTTAGGTGCTCCCTTGTTGGATGCATATATGTTAAGAAGTGTTATGTTTTCTTGATGTAGTGTCCCCGTCTTCATAATAAAGTGTCCATCTTTGTATCTTATCTTTGTTATCTTGAAATCTAATTTTTCAGATATAAGTATGGCTACACCTGCTTTTCACCGGATGTTATTTGCTTGGAGAATCATTTTTCACCCTTTTACTTTGAATCTACCTTTGTATTTGTAGCTTAGATGTGTTTCTTGGTGGCAGTATATAGTTTGATTTTGCTTTTTGATTCACTCTGCTACTCTGTGCCTTTTTATTGGTGAATTCAGGCCATTTACATTTAGGGTAATTATTGATGTATGAGGATTTCCTAAAGCAATTTTGTCGTTCATTATCTGGTAGCTGTGTGCCTCCATTGGTTCTTTTCCTCTGTCCTTCAGTCTGTTGATTTTCTTTGGTGATGTTTCATACATCTTTCATCTGTGTCCTCTTTTTTTTCAGCTATGTGTTGTGCTTGGGGATTTTTGAGTGTGGTTACCATCAGGTCTATAAAAAATAAAGTTACAAGTATACAATAAGCTTTTATTCTTTCAGGTGCTTCTGACGTTCATTCTCCTTTTCCAGTACAGACCTTTTCACCTTCTCCTTTTATGTTTTGTTGTCACAAATAATTTTTGTTGATGGTGTAAGTTTTTTGGTGTTCTTACCTTTGGTGTTCTTACCTAATAATGTTTTGTTCTTTGTTTCAGGTAGAATAACAGCTTTGACTGTTTCCTGCATTGATGGTCTTGTGATAATTCACCTTCTATTTGCCAGGGAACATCTTTATTTCTCCTTCATATTTAAAGGATATGCTTTTTGTGGCTGGTAATTTGTCTCTAAGAAGTTTGAATATTTGGTTCCAATATCTTCTGGCTTTCAGAGTTTCTGCTGAGAAGTTTTACGAAATTCTGATGGGTTTTTCTTTGTAGTTCACTTCTTTCTTTTCCATGGCTACTTTGTGAATTTTTTTCTTTGTCATTAATTTTTGACAGTTTTACTACAATGCACCTTGGAGAGGACTTCTTTGTATTGAAGTAAGTAGGTGTTCTGTTTGCATCCTGGATTTCAAGATCTTACTCTTTCTGTGGGTTTGGGAAGTTCTCATCCACTATTTGAATAGTCTGTCAGTTGTCTTGTCCCTCTCTTCTTCAGGATTGCCTATAATTACATTTCTTTCTCTGATGAAGTCAGGTAGTTCTTGTAGAGCTCTTTCATTTTTCTTTATGCTCAGGCCTCTCTCCTGTTTCCTCGGTGCCATTTCTAGATTCCTGGCTTCAATATCACTAATTCTTTCCTTCATATGGTTGTCAGTTTTCTATACTCAGTAGTTCATTCCTAAATTTAATTGCATGTTTCTTTTCCAGGATTTCATATTGGTTCTTTTTAAATTTCTATCTCCTTGGTAAAGTACTCATTCTGATCATTGATTTGTTTTCTGCATGGACTAAATTGTCCGTTTGGATTTTCTCTCATTTCACCTAACATTTTCAGGATTGCAATCTTGAAATCTCTGTTATTTATATCATATGTTTCTATGTCGTCCTGCTTGCTTTCTGAATATTTTTCATTTTCTTTCTAATCATCCTCATTATTGATGCTGTTCATGGTATTTGCTCCTCTCTTTGCCCAGGCATAAATGTCCCTTTTATAAAAATGTTCCCTGAGGGGACTTTCTACTATTTTCTGGTAGATGGTCCAGAATTGCAAGACTTTTTTTACTGCTGTTATCTCCCAGACTTGACCTTCATGTGTTTGTAGGACCATATATCAGGGCTGCTTGAGAATGTGGTTTGTTTTACTGTAATGACTTCACTGACCTAAATGGGGTTCCCACTAAACACCAAACTCAGGGATCAGTCACAGAGGGAAATGGCAAAGTTCTATTGTTATAGCTCTTGGTTTACAGATAAAATATCTTTTGACCCAAAACCAAGGCCACTGGAGTCAAATGTTCAGAACCCTCCTTGCAGCAAGTTTCTGTGCTTCTGTTTATTTGTCAGAAACACCCTAGTTTGACACAGTGAGATGGTGTCAAGGTAGAACCTGACATTCTTTCAGGAGTCTACTGACTCAGTCACTGGATAGAGTTCTTACCTTGCTGGGGTGCCCCAAGCAGCTCTCCTTTTCCTGGTCCAGCTGAAAGATGTGACTGCTACCACCAGCTTCCACTCTTTCAGAGCCAGGCCCTGAGATCTCTGCTTTGAGGCTGCCTCTGAAGGGCCATGTGGGCTTTACTCCCTTCTGACTTCCCCAATTATTCATGGTTGCCCACCTTTAAATGTTTCAGTGTGCAGGTCTCTCAGGCAAGCCTCTGTGTTCAGTAGGGTATTTTTTGTTGAATTACAGTAGATTAATTTGTTAAAATTTCAGGGGAGAGGCCAAGTGTATCTCTCAGTCCGCCCTGAAATCACTCTTATTGTTTCAAAATATTTTTTAAAAATGAATTTTTAATAATAATAATAATAATAATAATAATAATAATAATTAATAATAAAAAGGAGTGCAAAGTTTCATTGCAAAAATAAAGTTTTATTATTAATTTGGGGCATATTTCATTGTTAACAACATTATATAAATGACACTTGTACAACTATAAAGTACAACATAGAACATTACATTGTGGGCTCCTCAGCATAGTTCTAGTCTTCTTTATTTGACTCCTTTGTCATCCTTATACTAATGTTTTTCCCCTTCTGATAACTACCATGATTTCATTTGTAAGAGAGTTTATTTGTTCCTTTGTTTTATTTGTGGCTTTTATAAATCACAGATGAGAGAAAATACCCAGGTGACAACTTATCCTGTTGACTCATGAAATCCTCCAATTTGACACTGCACTATGAGAAGCATTGTAAGAGAAACAGATATCATTGAGTTAAACTGTCCACAAACCTGGGCCAAAATTTCAAAGTGAAGTATTTTTCATCAAGTTTCATTTATGACCAGGGATATTGATGTAAAATATTGGCCAGAGCCATGAATCAGAATAAAGTTGACTATCTGGTCATTTGAATTCAAAGCAATGCAAATGAGAAAGTTAATTGCCACAAAACTCATTATGACTGTTTTCCTTAGTGTTCGGCATGAATGTAGATAGATGATATGCCCTGCTGCAGCTGTCCATTTCCTTGATGGTCATGGATATCATGCAAAAATATCTCTAAGCCAATCTATGTCTTTCCTTTTTTTGTCAGCCGGTCATAGGGAGCTTCCCATGAGTCCATAGGTCTACAGTGAAAGAATAATTCACTGTATAGCAGTAGGGACTGAGAAAAATTGGCCTATTACTTATATAACTACATTGTCCTTCAGGGTTCTTCCAGTTTTAACATATATGTGCAACTTTAAATTGATAGTCCTCCAGTGCATATCTGTTTTATTACTCCATGGGTGATGTCATGCAGAAGTAATAATGTACTTAACAGTGTTCATAGTGACTTGGGGGCACTTGGTTAGCCATTTCTCTTTGAAACAAAGAGAACCATAAGGAAAAAAATCAGTACTTTTTGAAGGGTGATCTCAGCCTTCTCTCCTTAATACTAGACCCTATCTAGGGCTTCTTTGACCTTTAGGGGGGATGGAAGCCACCTTTGACACCCAGATGGGCTTCAGCCTGTGACTGGACCCCTCCAACTGTCCATATGTCTCTGGGGAATTAAGAGCCCTATAGTCTTGGCTTTTAGGGTTAGTGCTTGCCAAGCTCTCTAAAATGAAACGAGCCATGATGATCAGGTTTCTCGCTTCTGGCACAAGTTCCTACAGCTTATCAGTGACTCAGGATGCAGAGAAGTCATGAGGAAGTTGCCGTCCTTTGTTCTTCTCTTCGTGCACTTTATCATTAAGGATGCTAAAGAGACAGAAGAGGGGGTCACTTAAACACTTGTTTTCTTGACTCTGATGATTTTTCATGCTGAGTGATGGTCCAACCACATTGTTCAATTTTTATGAAAGGACTTCTTTGCCAAATGTTTTTCAAAATAATGTCTAGAGTTGTCCCTCAAAACAACAACAATATTTGTGGGTGATATCAAAGTTCTTGTTGAAAACGGTGGAGTGAAGGCAGTGGTAGCCCTGAGGTGATAAGTGCAGTATGCTCCTGTGAGCTGTCCCTTATCTCCATATGGAGATTTGAATAGGGACTCTTTTGGTGTTGTAGTAGAATATATGCAGTGGAAGGTCACATGTGTCTCAGGGAAGAGTAGCACAGTGAGTCCTGGGGTGTCAAAGTGTTTCCCGGGCAGTAGGATGCTATATGTATCACCATAGAGTTTTTCCAATGTTATGTTTTAAGATTTCATCGTGTAATGTTGCCATGGTAGCCCCAGTGTGTCACAGTGAGAGTTCAAGTTGGCTCATAGTAGGTAATGGGTTCAGGAAACCAAGGCCTTTTCCAAAGAGGGTCAAGCATGGGAGCCCTGAACTTTTCACATTACAATGAGAACAATGATGACCCTAGGGATTAATAGTGGTTTGTCAATCTCAGTCAACTTGGAGTGTCACATTTGATATGGGCAGTGGGAGACCTGCGTTGTCAAAGGCTATGCGGGCATTGGTAGCAAGGGTATCAAAAAGGTCTATGTGCAATGGGAATCTTCAGGTTTCATAGTGAAATGTTGCCTGTGAGAGCTCTGTCATGTAGCAGAAACATGGGGCATTGTGACCTTGAATTGCCCTAGTTTCCACTGTGGTAAACCAGGGGTACTACAAAAGTTAACAAGTACTTGAAACATTCAGGTGGTGCAGTGAAGTGTGAGAATTGAGAGGCATGCTCTTTCATGGTGGAATGTGAGTATTGGGCTTTTAATGAATGTGGTCATTAAAAGCCCAAGGGCTCAAGCTCCAATGTGCATGTTGGGAACCCTGAAGCTGTCAGAGAGTAAAGAGGACATTGAAAGCCCTGGGATGTTATATTAGATTATGGGCATTAAGAGTTATTAAGTGTAACAGTGAAGTTTTGGCAAGAGCCCTATGTAGCTTGGCAATTAGAGTTACTTCTTGACAACTATCTACAAATGAATGAACCATGATAATCAGGTGTTAAAACATGTTACTTCAGTAAAACATAATATACTTCACAGAAGACATCAACATTGTATAAAATAGGTTTATGTATGTACTAATTCAAACTGTGAAACACTCCATAGGTCATGTATGTACAGCTCTCTGACATAATACATGTACTAGTATGATATTATGTATAATCAACACATTTGTAAACACTACTAGCAGAAGTGTTTGATCACTATAATAACTAAATGTAAGTTAGGTAACTACATAATTAGTGTTTCAGCATGCTTCCACAGCAAATGGTATTATAATACTTCAAAGAAGATTCTGTGTATTCCTACAAAGAGTCAAACATATTGTAAAAAGTGAATGCATGTATTAGTTTTTGGATAATGTAAAAACAGATCACTATCAAAGACTATAGGAAAATGTCTTTAAAATTGTTGACTTTTATTATTCAAGGAGCTGTGCCTTTTGTAAAACATGTATTGATTGTTAAAACCAAAGAATTAATTTGTACCAAGCAGCATTTTATCAACCTCTGTTTAGCACTGATATTAACTAAATTAAACTTTATTTATTTATGTAAAAATTTCCCAAAATGCTTCTTAATAGATGATGCTTTGTTATAATATTCCAAAAAAATCCACACCTCACAAACTAGGTTCACCTAGGTGTTCCTTCAAAATGTGAAACATATTACCCATAGGTCAGATAGAAATTTATGTATGGCATAGTGTGTAATCCTCATACTCATAAATACTTCTGGCAAACTCTGTCTATACTGTGTAGCTTTAGTGTCTTAATGAGCTGTACATTTTTAAAACCTTTGGTAAAGTGAAAACTCTTAGAACTAATTCTTACCAATCCTGGTCTTAAAAAACTGTTTCTAGCACAGCTTATAATTATTAAATGATACATATGCTACTCTTGTGGTCAAAGTTCCAAATGCTCTCCAAGTAGTTGGCATTATATAATAATATCTCAAAGAATATAACACCAGGTCACACACTAAGCTCACCTGTGTATTCATTCAAAGTATAAACCATATGAGCAATAGATTAAGCTCCTAATAGGCTATGCTATAATATATAATCAAGATATTCATAAACATTACTGACAGTGCTTTGAACGGACTAGTATTAGTATTTTGATGAGCTGTGAATTGTGCAAAATATGTAGAAAATGATCACTCTTACAATTAACTCATACCAAGTGGGATTTTAACCAACAGTACACAGCAAAGACTAAAATTACAGAAGCACTCCTACTATGTAATGAATGGTCATCCATGTTCTGCACATTAAATGATCCTAGCTCTATGTTAATCCTAACATTAAAACCTAACAATAACCATTACCCTAACCTCTAAAACAAACCCTAAACCTAAAACTAACCATAAACATAACACTGAACCACCCTAACACTAACCTTATCCCAAACACCTAACCTAATCTTTACCTTTAACACTAACCCTGACTCTGACCCTGAACCTACCTTAACACTAACACTAACTCATGTTAACCATCCATTTGTAAGCCCAGGACATCTCTGACTACAATATTCTTGGTTTACTTTATCAATTAGTTCTGCATTACGTAAAACCTGTAGTGAAGCACTTGATCAATCTCATTATTAATTTTTATGAATCAAGATTTTAGCATTTTGGGGATTTTTTCCTTTTTGTTCTTGTATTTTAAGTTTCTTTATCTTTATTGTTGAAAATATTGCAGATACTCTTTTCCCCCCATTGAATTGATACCCTTCACCCTGTGTCCATCCCACCCCCAGGCTTTCCCCATACCAATGACTGTGTCCATGGATTATGCTTATAAACATCCAAGTTTTTTGATTAGTCTCTCCCCACCCACTCCCCTATCCTAACCTTCCCTCTGAGATCCCTCAGTCTGTTCCATGTTTCTATGTCTCTGGAACTATTTTGTTCATCAGTTTATTTTGTTTATTATATTTCACATATAAGTGAGATCATGTGGTATTTTTCTTTCTTTGACACGTTTAATTCACTTAGCATAGTACTTTCTAGTTGCCTCTATGCTAAGCCTAAAGATAAAATATCTTTCTTTTTTGAAGCGGCATAGTATCCCATGGTGTAAATGTGCCACAGTGTTTTTTATCCACCCATCTATGGATCAGCACTAGGGCTGTTTCCAGACCTTAGCTATTTTAAATTGCTGTGCTACAAACATAGGGGTGCATGAGTTCTTTGTGAATGTTGTTTTAGGTCCCTTAGAATATATTTCTAGAAGTGGGGTCACTGAATCAAATGGCAGGTATATTTTTAATCTTCTGAGGAAACTCCATACTGCTTTCAATAGTGACTGCACCCCTCTTCATTCCTACCACCAGTGTACTAGGGCGCCCTTTTCTCCACACCTTTACCAGCAATTCTAGTTCATTGATTTGTTGATGGTAGCTATTTTGACAGGTGTGAAGTGATACCTCATTGTGGTTTTAACTTGCATCTTTGTGATGATTAACAACATTGAGCACTTTTTTATATATGTCTTAACCATTTGTATGTCCTCTTTGGAGCAGTGTCTATTTAGGTCTTTAACCCATTTTTAAATTGGATTGCTTGTCTTCCTTTTGTTAAGTAGTATCAGTTCCTTATATATTTTGGATATTAGCTCTTTATCAGGTGTGTCATTAGTAAATATGTTCTCCCATATAGTGGGCTCCCTTTTCATTTTATTGAGGGTTTCTTTTGCTGCGCAGGAGCTCTTTATTTTGATGCAGTCCCATTTGTTTATTTTCTCCTTAGTTGCTCCTCCCCTAGTAGAAGTATCAGCAAACATATTGCTGCAAGGGATGTCTGAGATTTTGCTGCCTACATTTTCCTGTAGGATTTTTATGCTCTCATGTCTTACATTTAAGTTTTTTATCCATTTTGAGTTTACTGTAGTGTATGATGTACTTTGGTGGCCTAGTTTCATTTTTTGCATGTACCTGTCCAATTTTCCCAACACTATTTTTTTGAAGAGACGGTCTTTTCTCCATGTATGTTCTTATCTCCTTTCTCAAATATTAATTGAACATAATGGCATGGGTCAATTTCTGGGTTCTCTGTTATGTTCCACTGGTCTATGCCTATTCTTGTGACAGTACCAGGGTGTTTTGATTACTGTGGCTTCATATTATAACTTGATATCTGGTATTGTGATCCCTCCAACTTTGTTCTTCTGTCTAAAGATTGCTGGGGCTATTCAGGATGTTTCTTTCATTCCATATAACTTGTTCTAGATCTGTGAAATATGCTTTTGGCATTTTAATAGAGATTGTGTTGAATTTATAGATTGCTTTTGTAGTATAGATGTTTTAATGATGTTAATTCTTTCAAACCATGAACACAGTGTATTTTTCAATTTGTTTCTATCATTCTCTGTTTCTTTCTTCACTGCCCTGTAGCTTTGCAAGTAAAGGTTTTTTACATCTTTGGTTAAGTTTATTCCTAGGTATCTTGTTATTTTGGTTTCAATGGTAAATGTAATTGGTGTTTAATTTTTTTTCTGAGAGTTCTTTATTGGTGTATAAAAATGCCATAAATCTCTGGGTGTCAATTTTGTATCCTGCTACCTTGCTTAATTCACTTATTAAATACAGTAGTTTTTTGTGGAATCTCTAGGATTCCCTATGCACAATATCACGTCGCCTGCAAATAATGACACTTTTGTTTCCTCCTTTCCAGGGTGGATGCCTTTTATATTTTCTTCTTGTCTGATCACTTTGGCTAGGACTTCCAGTGCTGTTTTGAATAAGAGCTATGAAAGTGGACACCCCTGTCTTGCTCCTGTTCTTAGGGGAAATGGTGTTAGTTTTTGCCCATTGAGTGTGATGTTTGATGTAGTTTTGAGCAAATTATTCTTAGCACTGCCTATAATTACTCAATTACATCTACAACCTACATAATAAATTTTTAAAAATGTAACCCTAGTAAATACCATTATATTGTAATATCTCACAGGAGACACTAGCATGCCACACTGTAGTTATTAATGATGTCAACCGAATATTAAATAATGAGAAAAAATTAAAATAATTTTGTTAACCCTCCTGTTTGAGAAACATAGAGATATTTTCCTGTTTTTTAATGCTATGAACATGTCTTGTTTACTTATATTTTGTTTACTAATGATCTGGTGAATCAACCATTGACACTGGACAGTAAACATGTGCTATCAGGCATTAGATATCAGACAAATAATGAGGAATAATGTTTACAAAAGTAAAATAAAATCAATCATTAAATGTTATGAACAAAGTTCTAATTCCAAAGACCACTCCAAATTTTTTCAATATATTGTGCTAAAGCTTTACTAGGGGGAGCTAGTACCACTGCGGAAATCCAATGGGTTTCCTCATTTTTAATTCCATGTTCTTGGTGACAACAAATATATTAGGAATAAATGCTGACTTGTCCACAGAAGCAGATATAGATGGGTTCCTTGATTTATACACAAGACCCTAGATTCAACTTGATGAGATTCAGGATATGAATAGATTTTTTACTCAATAGTTCCAAGCCAAATGTGAGAAAAACTGAAAAGTTTCATGGTAGAGTTACAATTGATATTGGAGGAAACTAGAATAATTCAAGATTTGACACATACTGTAGTCTCAAATCTTTGAAGAACACTAAAGTTGAGGGGTAAAGTGTGACCCCTGAGTAAGGGTGCTACCCTTTGTAAGAACTACATGAGTCTGGTAATTTATACAACCAGAGAAATGTAAAATATGTGTGGAAAAAATTAAAATTGGTGGTCAATTTTTAAAATATAAATTTGTGTAAGACAGAATTTATAACTTTGAGACCACCAGACACAGAGTCTGCATTTATAACTACAGTGTGGGTCATTAAGAAGTCTCTAAATGTTTTATAGAGGTGTTTGGCTAACAAACGCATTCAATAATAACCCATAAATTATGAAATGGAAATGTCCCTACCACCTTGGTTTAATATAGTAAAAGCAGTTCAAAAGTTAGGAGAATCTGAAATGTTGGAATTGATTGGTCATGTGAGTCCCATTGGGCACTCTGGGAGTGTCCACATGTCATACCTTTTGCCATTAAATTGATAAATATGTTTAAGTGGTGCAACAGCATATTTGCAGAGATGAATGCGGACTCTTCTCTGAAAGCCATACATTGGGAACTGTGGACTCTCAATGATAACATAGAAAAGTGATGGGTTATTTTGGATACCCTACAGGCAGAGGCGAATGGGCCTTGTTCAATTACTAAACTCACCATAGATTTAATCATCATTAAAGACAGCATATCCAAGCAGAATATACTGAGTCTGAGTAACGCTTACCTCCCATATTGGCCAATTAAACCTGGTTTTCCTAGAACGGAATACAGCAAGCACAGTACATTATACTCCATCTATGGGTACAGATATGTCCTAGGTGAAGTGAACATGATTTCACTGGAATCATCAAACCATTCAGTCAGCCCATAAACCATATCCAGGACATGACCAGTTTCCACATTTTTTGAATGAAGGAAAGACCAGAACCCCTTGAGGAAAGGCCTGAAACAGACAATGAAACATGTACACAGTTTACCTCACTTAATTCCTTTCCCCAAGACTCATAGCCTTTTATACCAGAGTAACTGGTTCAGAGAAAGCCAAAAAAGAGATGTTCAAACAATGCAGGTCACAGGTACTGAACTGAAATTTGTTTCACAAACCAAAATTATACTGTGGCCCTCACTAAGACAAGGAGTTCTGAGGGTCAGCTGACCAATGTGTTTTACCTAGGGTCCATTTTGAAGGAGGTCCAAATTTAGTCATACAAGTTCCTTGGTTGCCCTTTTTGGAATGTATAACTAAAATAGCCATAGCAGAAGAATGAACATGAACACTGTTATACTGAGAAATTAAGGCTACTGTCATAGGAAAGTCTAAACAGAAGGCATAAAAACTCCCTATACCTAAGTAAGTGGTAAATCAAAGGCTATACCTCATACCTGGATGAATATTAGAGATGTTGGCCACCATCAGGGATTTGAAGATACCAGAGTGTCTATTTGACCACATCAACCTTAACCTCTTGATATAGCTTGTGCAAATGGAGAAGAAAGACAAGAATCAAGTAGGGGTAGGTTAGTGGAGATGGAGAAAAGAGTAGGAGGAGTAATAGGAGAATAAGGAATGGAAGGTAGGGGAAGAAAAATAATAGGATCAGTAAAATACAGAGGAGCAGGGGGAGATGGGGAAGAGGAAGGAGAAAAAACAACTTTGATAATGGTAGTTAATTCTCCCATATTTTTTTCTGCAGGTGATCCTAACTGTAGTTGATGTAACAATGTGGTTTCTTTTCTATTTTTTTTTATTTTTTTACTTTTTAAAAGATTTATCTTTATTGTTTAAAGTATTATACATTCCCTCTACTTTAGTGAAGATGTAATTTTTCCAAAAGAAATAAAATTTTAATAAAATAGACCCAAAATTGTTTAAGAAATGAAACCATAATTTTAAATCTTACTAAGGAAGAATGAAAAGGGCAAGATGATTTTATAAACAAGTGCTACCAAATATTCAAGGAATAGATAATCCCAATATTATGCAAAGTATTCCAGATATTATAAGGGTGTAGGGGGGGATTTTTCCTAACTCTTTTTAGGAGGCAGGTAAATATTGGATTCCATTATTAGACAAGAACCAGAAGAGAGAAAAAGAAAACATAAGATAAGAAAATTAAATAAAGGTGTAAGATTTACTAAAGAAAACTTCCCTTCATTGAAATTATAACCATAGATTTTAGAAAATCTGAAATATTTATATTCAATGAGAAATATAGAAAATT
>NW_015504674.1:491543-567235 GCF_001595765.1 Miniopterus natalensis | reverse complement strand
TTTAAAAAAAATTTATTATTCTTTAAAATATTACATATGTCCCTTTTTCTACACAATGACCCATTCAACCCCGTTCCTTCCCCCCCCAGTCCCTCTCCCCACCATTGTCCATGTCCTTGTGTTGTGTATATATGCACATAAATTCTTTGGTTACTCTCTCCCCCTCCACCCACCCGCCCTCCTCCATCCCTCTGACATTCATCAGTCTCATCTATGCTTCCATGTCATTGAATCTATTCTGTTCATCAGTTTATTAAGTTCTTTAGATTCCACGTATAAGCGAGATCATGTGATATTTGTCTTTCGCTGCCTGGCTTATTTCACTTAGCATAATATTCTCCAGGTCCATCCATACTGTCCCAAAGGGTACGAGATTTTTCTTCTTTACAGCTGCGTAGTATTCCATGGTGTAAATGTCCCACACCATTTTTATCCACTCATCTGTGCCACTGATGGGCACTTGGGCTGTTTCTAGATCTTAGCTCTTGTAAACTGTGCTGCTATGAACATCAGGGTACATATATCTTTTCTGTTCTTGTGTAACATTATAGGCACATCACCTTGTACACATATGCACCTACAGTTCTGGCAAATGGCTCCTTCTTATTCTTCCTTGTGAATGGGAACTGTGATACTCTAAACTTCATACCCTTTTAGAGTTAGAAGATGAGGAATAAATCTGATTAAAATTCAGAATTCTTGTGAAATGTTTTTGGTACAAGTGGTATTCAGAATGTAAGGTAACTGTCTCAAGGTAAACAATAATTTGTGGCATCAGGCCCTACATGAAACCAAGGTGGAAGCACAATTCCAAGTGGGCCTCTGGATTTTAGAGGCAGCATATAACAGTGGAGCATATAAAGCCTGCAAATGTATGGAGGAACATAAAAATCTGCTCATTTTGATTAGGACCCAGAAAAATATGGCACTGGTTCCACATGGCTGTACAAGCTGCTCTATGAACTGGGTCATATACTGCATCAGATGTGTTGGTCCTCTTAATTTTCCTAATAGATACAGACTTTATTTGGAGTTAGAGGGAGTCCTGGGCCTGAATCACAGTGTAGATGCTCAGGATTTTCAACCAAGTATTTTATATCACTTATAATAAAAAATTATTATTTTGAGAAATAATCCTTGACTAAAATGAAAACTTCTCCTCAGTGAAATATTCTACGAGAATGGTATTGATCAGAAGCTGTAACTGTTTCAAAGAAAATCATATTTTGTGGCATCCAGCCACATAACCAGTGAAGATGGCTGTAATGAAACCAGTGGGTTTGTAAATATAAGAAACATCATATTCCTTAGTGGAGTATGTGTCTCTAGAAAATTTATGCAGTGACTTGAAAATCTGTTATTTTTGGTTTAAACCCTAAAAAAGGATGGCAATGAAATTCATACAGGCTCTTGATCAAGCTGCTCTGTGACCTGGGTCATATATTGCAGCATACTATATGGTTTTACAAGTTTCTTTGGCAGATGGAGAGTCTGTTTGAGTCCTTGGTTCACCTAGACATGAATCAGTTTTTAGATGCTCATAATTTTCAACCAGGGTCTTGATCTCATTCACAAATAACTTGGTCATTTGAGGAACAAATTTTTGCCTTCTTGTGAGTCAAATTTGGCAAAGGAACTTGTTTTTGATTTTGTTGATTTTTGTTTTGTTTTTTTAGATGGACCCACTTGTTTGGACAATTGCTAAAAGTAAAAAATCACTTCTACTCATAAAACAAGAATTTAAGTATTCCCCTTCTTTCACTGAAGTTTCCTGACTGAGAAAGCATATGGAGACTAGAAGACAGGGCAATAATTTCTTCCATGTATTCCATACCACCTGAGTCACTGAGAAACATTTGGAACTGAACCTACATGCTAAAAAAACCCTTATAATCATGGTTTACTAGGTTTTAAAGAGCTGGGTAAGATGAAACCCAGTGACCCAGTTGCATGAATTTACTAACTTCCCTGAGACCATTTTTTAAGCAAGTGTAACAGTTTATGGTACATATGCAAATTGCAGGTGACTTCCATTTCCTTTAAAGCCCAAGGTGGTGCTATCTAAGAAGTTCAAAAATTCATATAACGTTGCTGACATATGATCTGAGTTCTTTTCAAAGGGTTTCCTTAGTGTCAAAGAAGACATGCTTATCTGTGGACCACCATGTTACCATGCGTCTTGATCTGTCCATTATGACCTGGTTGTGTTGTCACCAATGGAGTCATAAAATAGATTTCTGTACAAGGTGTTCTCTAATCTTGACCACATACAAACACACACTTGATGTTCCTACAAGTTTACCTTACAGATAGAGATTCTGTTTGGGGCCTTATGCTGACATGGAGGAGTATCATAGTGTAGATGCTGAGGATTTCCAACCAAAACCTTGAAGTCATCCACAAATATTGTTGTTGTATTTTGAGGAACTACTCTTGTTCTTATTTTGAGTCAAATTTGGCAAAGTGACCCATTCATAAAAATGGAGTCACATGGTTGCACAGTTACTCAACAGGCAAAATTATATCCACCAAGAGAGCAAGTGGTTAAGCTTCCCCCTCTTCTGTATCCTTAATGTTCTGACTAAAAAAAAGTGCATTGAGACCAGAACAAAGGGCTCTATTTCCTCTGAATTTTCTCCTTCCTGAGTCACTGAAAAATATTAGGAGAGTCATCTGTTTAGACTAGGCAAGAGCAGACATCATAAAGTAGTATCAATCAGACAGTTAATGAGGAATAGTGTCTGGGGATAAAAGGAAAATCAATTAAGTGCTAAAAAACCACTCTCTGTTTCCAGAATCTACACAATACAATTTCTAAGCATTGAGCTACAACATCCCTAGAAGGGAGGAGTGAGAATTGCTGTGGCAATTCAATGGGATTCCTGGGTTCTATTTTTCACATCTGTGTTGATGACATAAATATTCTAAAAATGTCTTAGAGTCAATAATAGCATAAATGGATGGTTTCCTTGATTTATACCCAGGACTCCAGATTCAGATTAAAGAGCTTCAGGACATGAAAATATGTTTTTCTAAATGGTTCCAAGAGCCATGTAAGAAAAATTGGAAAGGTAGAAGTAGATTTGTAAACATTATTAGAGAAAATTTAAATAAGTCAGTATGTCACACACTGGAAAAATGCCCTAGAGGAAATACACAGTTGTAATAACATTAGTGATCTCTCCTGTAGCAGTTGCCACCTTGGCTAGAGTCAAATACCAACAGGACACTGAAAGTAAGGGGCAAAGTATGACCCTTGAGAAAACGTGCTACTCTTTGGAAAAACAATGTGAGTTCTGTAAAGTACATAAGCAGAAAAATATGGAATACAAGTGGAAATAATGGTGGGGGACAAGGTTATAGTAAACATAAAAGATGAAGGAGAGGTAATTTATTAATTTGGTCCCATAACAGAGAATCTGCAATTATATCTACAGCTGGGTCATTAGAAAAGATCCTAAAATATTAGTGGAATATTTAGGTGACAAATGCATTCAATTATACCCAAAAAATGTGACATGGAAGGCTGAGAGTCCCTTGATTTATCATAGATGAAGCAGTTCAAAAGTTTACAGTAGTTGGAATGTTGGAGTAGATTATTGTGCACTCTATTGTGGATTATCCACACTGTATAGTTGCACCAACAGATGGAAATATATTGAAAGGAGAAAGAGCATATTTGAAGATCCACATGATGACTTTCTTCTAAATGCTAGAGTTTTTAAACTAAACCTCTTAATTGTAATATCTCAATGTGAGATGAGACACTGTATTTCTTGGTGACAGGAGCAGTGGGTCTTACCAATTTACTCAATTCCATGACGATCTGATGACCCTAAAAGACAGGAAATTCAAATGAGTATCACTGTGCTACATACAGTGTTGGCAAATCAATTATGGTGTTCCAAGAATTGAGGAACACAAGCACACTACACTCATCCTTGACACATTGAAGCAGAAATTTCCTAGTCTGGCCCAGGGCTCCCACAGCCTTTAAGCTGGTCTATATCTTGGAAAGTCTCAGGAAGTCCCAGAGCCCCTAAACTCAGGTCCTGGTCCTCTTTTTCACAGATATTGAAGTATGCCTTACTGCTGAATCCATGCCAATTCTATGAAATGCTTACTCTTATGTCCACAAATACAACTTTATTGGAATAGAGCCACATCTCCTAGTTTATATATTGTATATTACTGATATTAAAGTAGGAGAAGAGAACTGGAGTTTTAACAGAGACCATAAGCTATTTAATCTCTGGTTCTTACAGAAATTTATTTTTTATCTCCGATCTAGGATCTTGGATTCCCTTTGTAATCTTTGAACAGCTGTTTTAGAACATTGGAGTGGTCTGTTTCACTAAAGACAATATTTTCTATGCTAATTAGCCAATATTTAGCCATTCTTGATTATAATAACAGTATGAAATGCCTGAAAATATGTTTTCATAATTTCATGAAACTTGGGGTACACTCAAGTGAAACCTGTATACTGCAGCTGCTGCTCCCTACACATGCCCGTGATACATGTTAGAAGAAATCATGGGTTATAATGAGTATCCGTTCCTTTTTGGTCAGTCTGGTGCTCAGCCACTTTAGACTCATTGTAAGTTGCCCTTGCCAAAATAAGAACAAACCATGTAAGTTGCCAATGTTCAGCATATCCTCATAAACACTGATTCCAGCCTCACAGTTTAACATATCCATAGAGTCTAGCTTAGCCTTGGAGCGTGTGAAAGCTGAGCCCAGGCCAGAAAATCCTAACCTTGCCCTTAAATGCTAGCATAGTGCTGAAAAACATACACATTGTAACACTGAATTGTGGATCCTAACGTTGAAGAGCTAAGGCTGACCAAAAAGAGCTTAATTTCTCACAGAGATTCTGAGTATGCCCAGGGCCCTGTCAGCCTTGGCCATGGGCCTCTCTCAAAGAGTCTGGTTGAGCACCAGGACCCCAGTCACATTGCCTCAAGGATCTCTATCTTGGAGATCCCCATTTATGCCTTGCTGCCTAACACATGTCAATTATATGAAATTCACACTATAGTGTCTACAAATAATGTTATTTAAATAAAGCTATATTTATTGGTTTAAATACTATCTATGACTACTGTCAAACTCTGAGCAGAGAATTGGAATTTCAACATAAATCATAATCCATTTATTTTCTGGCTGTTGCTAAAAAATCTTGATGGCCTCTTGTCTATGATCTGAATTGCATTTACCATTTTAAACATCTGTTTAAGAAATTTGGAGAATCCTGATTCAGAAAAGTCAATCATTTCTATTCTAAGTAGCCATTTTTTAGCCATTCTGGGTGACTGGCAGGCACACTATGAAATGTCTGTAATTTTTTTCCTAATGTATTGTAAATAATGTGTACAGTCAAATGAAACTATCCTATAGAAGCTGCTGGTCTGTGTACGAGCGCATGGTGGAACATATAAATAATAGGGCGTCTGTACCCTTCAGGCCAATTTGTTATTCAGACATTTCAGACTCATTGTAAGTTGCTACTTCCAACAAAAGAAATATGCACGTGACTTCTCAATGTGGATGGTGACATGATTAAAGACTTATACCAAAGTTGAAGTCTATTCTAGCCTCAGAGCATAGTGAGTCTCAGAGCCAGTCAACCAGATGCCAGAGTCTCAAAGAGCCAGCCTTAGCACAGAGGAGCTTAATTTAGTGCTAAAATGCTTAGCTTCACCCCAAAGAGCCTAGCCTTGCCCCAAAGAGCCAAGAGCCAATTCTCTCTCTCAGAGGGTATGACCAAGGCTCAGGGTTCAAGCCACTTATGTCAAGGGTCTCTCTCACAAATAGTCTGAGCAAGCCCAAGGGCTCTGGTATCCTGGGTCTAGGCCTCCCATTATAGAGTCTGAGTATCCACTTGTAGCCTAATGCATGTAAGTTACATGAAATTTACACTGTAGTGTCCACAGATAAATATTCATTTGAATACAGCAACACATGTTGGTTGACATATTGTCTATGCTGTTAAACTATGTGGAGACTTAGAGCTTCAAGAGAGACAGTAAGCCATTTAATCATCAGCAGTAACAGAAAAAACTTGCTCACTACTCATCCCTGACCTTAAGTTCCCTGTATTATCTTCTAGAGCTGTTTAAGGTCTTTGGAGAGGTCTGTTTCACTAAATACAATATTTTCATGCTAGTCATTATTTAGCCATTCCTGACTATAGGCACACTATGGAGGAAACATCCATAAATGTTTTTATAATTCCATGCAAAGTTGAGATACACAGAAATTAAACCAGTGCATGGTAGCTGTTGATATTTGTACTGGCTCATAATGGAAGTCAGAAGTTGGTGGTAAGGGTTGGAATGAATGTGTTTTACATTCAGGCCAGTGTAGAGCACAGGCCCTTCAGACTCATTGTAAGTTGCCACTTCCATCACAAGAACAAAGCATATTAAGTGTCCCTGTGCAATGTGACATCATTAAATACTGATGCTAGCCTAAATTTTGTCCTAACCTCAGTATAGCCAACCTGAGAGCCTTCTGGTAAAGCCTTCTAGCCTTGGGGAGCAAAGCTTAGCCCCAAATAGCCCAGCCTATTTCACAAGTGCCTATCCTATCCCTGAAAATCTAAGTTTCTCTCTCTCAGAGAGTATGGGCAAGGCCTAAGTCCCCAGCAAGATAGGTCCATGACATCTCCTTCAAAGAGTTGGCACAGAACTCCAGCAGCCTCACATGGGCTACTCTTATTGAGTGTAATGTATGTCTTGCTGCCTAATACACGACAACTATATTAAATTCTCACTCTAGTGTTCACAGATAAAATTTATTTGAGTACATTCAGATCTATCTGTTTACACATAGTGTATGACTGCTGTCAAACAATGAGGAGAGAAATCGAGTTTTAACATAGACCCTAATTCATGTAATCTCTGACTGTTACAGAAAAACTTGCCTACCTCTGATATAGTATCTTGAGCTCCTTTTGAAATCTTTGCATAGAATCTTGGGGAGGTCTGTTGCATGAAAGACACTCTCTTCCATGCTGATTAGCCATTCTTTAAACATACTTGATTACAGGAACACTCTGGAACATCTGTAAATATGTTTCTATAATTCCATGTAAAGTAGCGTTATATTCCAATATAACCAACCCTTTGCAGCTTCTGCTCTCTGTATAGGCACATACCATTACTGGACTCAGAAAAATTTGGGTTTTGGAATTTATGTATTTTTCTTGGAGGCCAGTTTGTTGAACAGACCCTTTAGACTCGTTGCAAGTTGCCACTGCCAACACAAGAACAAAGTGTGTGATGGAGCAATGTGTGCACTGTGCCAATGCTAAAGACAGACGCTAACTTCAGAGTGTAGCCTAGCATGAGTCTAGGCTAGAAGTAGAGACTGACTAGATCCTTTAAGCCTTGGAGAACTGAACCTACCCCAAAGCAATGGAGCCTACCCTAGAAGAGGTGATCGTCTCTCTCAGAGAGTCAGAGGGAAGTAAAAGTACCTGTGGAGGCCAAGTCCAGAGGGATTTTGGCTCCACAGAAAACTGTTTGGAGCCTAGTGTGCAAACTCTGACTAAGGTACATGTAGGCACCACTACTAGATTTTGTGACTCTTTATATAAAAGCAGTCCTAGCAAAGAGGGAGAAATAATCAGGGGAAGGGACTGTCATCACCTGTTAAAATGATTTAGATTTGTGACAAAGTTTTCTTGTGTTCAAAGACAAAATGCTTAACTGTGGGTAACCAAGTTACCATAGAACCTGAGCTTTCCATTATGACCTGTGTGTGATGTTACCCAGAGTCATAAAGAGGTCATGACCAGTATGGCTACAACCATTTAAAGTGGTTTATATAAGAGTAAACCTGGCAACACAAAAGCAGTAATACCAGGCGGTTCAGTTGTCTTTCACCCCTACTGCTATACAAAGTATCTGTCATTCAGAGTACAGAGGAAGAATAGTTTTGGTCTAGAACACTGATAATTTTGCATGATATCAATGAGAAACCAGAAAGTGGTAAGATACAGCAGGACAGACAATATCCGGACATTTGTGAAGGACAGTAGGTAAGAAAAGCTTTACCTGGGCAGAGATTGGGCCTGTTTACTTCATCATTCACTTTGATTGGATGACAAATTACCAGGTAGGCAAAGAGATGCTGATTCATGGCTATGACCAGTGTTTTGCAACCATAGGGAAGTTAAAACACATGATTGGAAGATCCTTCAAAATGACATTTGGGGAAAGTGTGTTGGACATTTTTTTCTCAATGGGCAAAACTATACAAAGGGATTTGATTCTCATATAGGGCTCATCACAATGAAGACTCACAGTGAAAGTTTTCATAAATCAAGGGGGAAAGTGGCACATTCTATAGGTTAGCTTATCTATGGCATGTGAAACCATGAAGGAAACAAACAAGAAAGGGACAGCTATAATTTTTTTCAACAATAAAGATAAATTAAAACAAACAGAAAACAAACAAAATGGTCTACATACAGACCAAATCATCGTGATCATGTAGAATAAAAAAACAAGAGGGATGATGAGAGAAAAGAGCTCAAATGCAAGAAGACAGAAGATACTATGCATTTGGTAGAGAGTACATAATGAAGTATGCTATGTTTTCCTATAAAGTTGTACAAGTGAAATTTATATAATGTTATTATCCAAGTTAACCCCCAGAATTTATTAAGGAAATAATTTTACAAAGACAGTTTGTTAATCACACCTTTCTTCAAGAAAATAATGAAAATTTGTTTTTGCTTTTAAATAATATAAGTACATTTTGTTTAGGTACAGTTTGGTTTAATAAGGATAAGGAAAGTCATCTATAGAGACTGGGCATTAGATGTGCTGTATGGGGTAATTCATCAGAGAGTGAAGNTTTTAAATAATATAAGTACATTTTGTTTAGGTACAGTTTGGTTTAATAAGGATAAGGAAAGTCATCTATAGAGACTGGGCATTAGATGTGCTGTATGGGGTAATTCATCAGACAGTGAAAAAGAGTATCCATGAAAATAAAAATAGATCAAAGTTTAAATGTTACAAAACCAACTTCTGACTCCAGACTCCAACCAAAATAGTGGGCCACAGCTTCACTAAATTGAAGGTTGAGGACCTCTGTGGCATTCCCATAGGATTCCTGGTTTCTAGGTTTTTTTCTGTGATAATGACACAGCTGTTCTGAAAAAATCCTGTGTGGTTAACAGCAGCAGACAAAGATATGTTATTAATCATTGCTTGATATGGCTTGCATAATTCATAAACAACATGCCAGATTCAGCTTTAGAGCTATTGAGGATATGAGTTGTTGATTGTGTAAATGTTTCCAAATAGATATGAGAAAAATTTACAATTTCACCATACAGATGTAATCAAGATTCGAGGGAACCAGAATAACTCCAGATTTTTAAAGAGTGGAAATATATGCAAGTGTGAAAACACAAGAGTAATAATGGTAGTTACCTGTTTTTTGGCTGTTGTCACCTTGAGTAGGCTCCAGGCCCAAAAATACCCTTAAGTGTGAAGCAAGGTATGGCACTTGAGAAAATTATACTGTAGTCCTGTACTTTACATGAGTAGAAAACTATGGAAGTTGTGTGAGTCTATGTGGGAGAAAGTTCAAAAAAACATAAATATGTATGAGACAAAATTTATTAATTTGGGCTCAACAGACAGAGATTCCCCATTTATATCTGTAGTGTGAGTCGTTAGAAAATTCTCTAAAAATTTACCATTTTGTGAGGTTGAAAATGCCTCCAATGACATTCCAGTAAATGTGATGTAGCAATTCTTAGTGTATCCTGTTTTGAAAAGGCATTCAAGAGCTTAGAAGGTGGAATTTTGGAGCTGCTTGGTTCATGCACACTGTGGGATTGTCCAAATGGCATATCCTTCATCAATACTTTAAGAAATAGAATTAAGGGAGGGAAGAGTCCTTTTTTTTTTTTTTTTTAATCTAACTGGAGGATATATTTTCTATTGCTTTCAGAGAGATTGTGAGAGAGAAACATCAATGTGAGAAAGACACAATGATTAATTGCCACCTGTATGCAACCTGATCAGTACCTAGGAAGCAGCCTGCAAGCCAGGTACATGCCATTTGCCATAATTGAAACCTGGACCCTTCTGTCTGCAGGCCAACACTTTAAACACTGAGCCAACTTCGTTAAGACTGAAAAAAGCTTATTTGAAAAGGTATATCATGATGCTTCTCTGAAGGCCAGACATTGGGACCTGAGGCATCTCACCCATAAAATTCATATGGGATGCTTTCTATTGGATCCTCTAAAGGCAGGATCCTCAAAACGGCTTTACCAATATTTAAAATCACAGTAGATCTTATCACCCTAAAAGATAAAAAATGCCAGTGCAATCTAATGAGGTTGACTTACAGTGTTGCTTAACAATCATTGTGTTCCTAGAACTGAAGACAGAAAGTCCATAACATTCATTATTTTTCTCTGTAAGGAAACAATTCTTGGTGAAGTGAAAAAAATTGTCAGTGAAATCATATAAATATTCCATCAGCCCATAACCAATCCCTGACAATAGCAAGTTGACACATCCCTATTATTTAATTAAGAAAAAATAGATCCTTTTGAGAATAACGCACACAGGCAAAATATTTTTATACTGTTAAACTTAGTTCATGAGTTTCCACCAGGAACCTTTGATAATTTTTCCAGGGAAACTCTTTATTTGAGGAAAAACCAAACAACCATGTAATTCCAGGACTATAGAACATTTGTTGCCACCTGAAATTGGTCCAGAAACCAAAAAGTACTCTGGCTCTCCACTAAGGCTAGAAGATTTTGAAGGTCCAGTGACCAATGGAATTTTAGCTCAGGGCCACTTCAAAGTGTGTAGAAATGAAAATGCACAACTTTTGTGGTTTCTTTTGGTCCTAGAATGCATAACTGAAGTAACCATAGCATAAGAATAAATACCAATTCTGTGTTATTTAGGATTGAGGGCTGCAATGTGCTGATCATCCAAATAGAAGCCAATAGAACTGCCTAAACCTAAAGAAATTTAAAATAAAAGCTATATTCCAAACCTGGGTGTATATTAGAGATTTCTACCACCATCAAGTTTTGAAAAGATGCAGGGTATCTGGCTGATTGGAACACATATCCATGAAACCTTTATTTGGATTGTACAAAAGGAGTAGAAAGAGGTGGAGCAGGAGAGAGAGGTGAAGGAGGAGGAGTTGGAGGAAGGGGAGAAGAAATAGAAAACACAAAGGAGTTTTATCAGGAGGAGGTAAGCAAAGAGAAGGAGCAGGTGCAGGGGAATGAGGAGGTAGTGCCTGAGAAAGAAGAGGAAGAGGAATAGAAAAAAGAAGATGAGTGGGAAGAGGAATGGGGGATATGGTGATGAAGGAGGAGCAAAAAGAGAAAAGGAAGGAGAAAGAAAAGAAATTGGAGAAGAAAGAGAAGAGGGGAATACATAAGAACTAAAGAGGAAGGAGAGGAAAGGAAGCAGGAGCAGGCAGATGAGAGGGAGGAGAAGGAGGAAGTAAAGGAGAGGGCAAACTACTGGGAGAAGTAGGGCAGCAGAACAAGGAGAAGGAGGGGGAGAAGAAAAAATGTAGAAGCTGAAGAAATAATTTAAGAATGGCAGTGAATTAAAGAAAATTTTAAGTGACTCTAGCTATGGCTGCTCTACCAATATCATCTTTGGTTAAATAGCTTCAATGTACATGTCACATTGCGAGTATATGCACTTGGTTTTCTGCCACTTGCCTACTCTGTATATATCCACAGCTCAATCAAAGATAGGGCACTGAACTGTCCTGGCTGCTGTGCAAGCTTCTCTGTGAATTGGGCCATATTACTGAAGATGTGATGGCACCACACGTTTCCATGGAAATTCTAATTTCCATTAGATATTCTCTCTGAAACCTTAGGAAGACCTTGAGGCAAATCCCAGTATAGATGATTGGAGTTTTCATCCAGGTCTTGATATCATCAATCAAAGTTGTTGTTCTTTTGAGGAACATTTCTTGGTGTTATTTTGAGTAAAATTGGACAAAAGAAACCCTGTTTCATAACTATGGAAAAAAGCACTTGGACAATCAGTCAACATAGAAAACATCACCACTCAGAATACTATATAGAAGCATTCTTCCTCTTCTTTCACTGTATCATTTTGACTGACAGTGTACTGAGACCAGAAAAAGGCAGAAAACCCCTCCAGAATGGTCCTATATCTGAGTTACTGAGAAACATGAGGAAACCGACCAAGATGCTGACAAACATGATCATTAAGATTCACTTTGTTGTAGAGAGATGGGCAAGTAATGATACCTGATACCAAGCACCATGGGCATCCTGTGTTCCCAGAGACTTGTGGTGAAGCAATGATTCCAGTCTTGGGCTGAGTTCTATCCACACAAGGCAGGTGAATTGCATTCCTTCAAAAGCCCAAAGTAGTTCTAGTTAAGAAGGGCGCATATTCAGGGGAACTAGCTGTGATCACCCCTCAAAATAAACAGAGAGTTGTCTCTTTTGTTTTAAAAATTAAATGCTAAACCATGAGGCAATAAGTGACCATGCAACTTGAGTTGTCCATTATGTCCAGTGTGCGATGTTACCCATAAAATCATAAACCTGGCCATGCACAGGAAGAGTACACTAATTTAATATTGTGCATATTAGTCAAAACAGAGAAGACCCTGATGGCACAAAGCATTGATATAATTAGTGGCCCAATTGCCCTCTGTTGCTTCTGCTATACAATGGAGATAATGAAATAATGTGAACATATTTTTATTTCTTAAATTATTTTCAGCAATTATAGGGAGAATCATCTGTTGATGTTTGGCCACAGCAAGTGTACTTAAGGTGTTAACAGTTAGACAGTTAATTAGGAATGGTATCTATTAATAGGAAAAAAGTCAATCATTAATGGTTAAAAAAGTAATTTTCTATTTCAAAGAACAGTCAAGACAATGTCTATATATTGAGCTACAAAATCACTGAATGAAAGATTGTGAAACACAATGTGGCAATTTTGGCAATGTACTGGGAGTCCTGGTTACCAGATTCAATATATTTGGTGCTGAAATCGGCTTTCTGAAATAATTCTAGTTGGTCCACAACAGCAAACATGGATGGTTTTCTTTATTCAGATCCAAGATTCCACCTTGAAGAGCTTCATGACATAAAGTGATTTTTCCTCAAATCTCCTAAGCCAGATGTGAGAAGAATTGCAAAGTTTCATGGTAGAGTTGCAACTGATACTGGGGAAAGTAGAACAATTCAGGACTTGTCACAGACTGGAAGAATGTGCAAGAGGAAACATATAAGGGTAAAAATATCAGCCACCTCTCCTGTGACAATTGTTACGTTTACTTAACTCAAATCCCAGCAAGGCAATAAAGGTGAGGAATATAACATGACGCATCAGGAGTTATGATACTCTTTGGAGAACTATGTGAGATTAGTAATTTACAAAGTCAGAACAATATGGAATATGTGTGAAATAATGTTTGGTGACAAGGTTTAAATAAGCATAAATTTAAATAGAGGGAATTTATTAATTTGGGCCCACTAAACAGAGACTGTGCATTTATATATGTTGCTTTGGTCATTTAAAAAGGAATTAAAATATTACTGGGATGTTTAGCTGAAAAAAAAAAAGGCATGCAATGAGCGTGATATGGAAATTCCCAAACTTCTTGTTATACTGTTGAGGAAGCAATTCAAAAGCTTAGGGAGGTGGGAATGTTTAATAGGATTGTTCATAAGGGTTCTATTTCATACTTTTGACTGTCCACATGGCTTACATTTCACCTACACACTGAGAAATATTATGAACAGAGAAAATGAAATATTTGCTCAGTTGTGTGATGAAACCTGTCTGAACGCCAGATATTGATCACTGAAGTCTCTCAATCAAATAATCTAAATGTGATAGGAGAAACTGTATCCCCTGGGTGCATGGACAAATGGACATTGTTCAACATCAAACTCATACTAGTTTTGATCACCTAAATTGCTGAAAATCAAAGAATCATTAAAGAGTCTGACTAGCACAGACCCACCATTGTGGCTAAATAATCATGGTGTTGCTAGAAGCAGAGACAGGAAGAACAGCACATTATTCCTATACTTACAGAAGTATAAATGTGATGAAGTGAACCATGGTTTCACTGGAATCATGAAAAGTCAGTGAACCCATTAATCATATACAGAACCTGAGCCTATTTGCACATCAAGAATTCTTAATTGAAGAAAATGCCAGAGCCTCTAGGAAAGGCCCAGAGCAGACAACAACAATGTATACTGTTAAGTCTACTTCTTGCTTTTTCCCAAGGGACTTATAGACTTTTATTTATTTATTTATTTATCTATTTATTTTTTACCAGGGTAACCATCCATTTGGAAGAAAGAAGGGATAATTCAGGAACTACAGAACAGTGGCTCTATACTGGTAATTTCTCAGAAACCAAAATTTTACTCTGGCCCGTTAACAAGTCAAGAATAATTTCATGGTCAGCTGCTTATGAATGAGTTTTAGCTCAGGACCATTTTGAAGTAAGTACTGATTTCTTTGGACACCTCCCTTTGATTCCCATTTTTAGAATGTGTAACTAAAATAGCCATATCAGTGGAATGAACACCCACACTGGATTACTGAGGAATTAGGCCTATTCAGGGGGGAAAGTCTAATCAGAATGCATTAGAACTGCCTATTTCTAAGTAAGTGTTATCTTAGGAAAGTCATGTTCTGCTGACTGGACCTGGTGATGGGAATGAGTGCTACATTAAATTTTATACTTTTTTAAAGTTAGAGGTTGAAGAATTTATCTGGCTAAAATTTAGAATTCTTCTCACTATGAAATATTTTTGGGTTCAGTGGTATTCAGGAGGTGAGGTAACTTTCTCAAGGTAAACTAAAATTTGTGGCTTCAGAACCCACCTGCAACTAAGATGGTGGCACAGTGTCAAGAGGGTGTCTGGTGTTTAGAGACAGCATATAACACATTGGAACATATGAATCCTGTGAATTTATGGAGTGACCTGAACATCTGCTCATTTAGAAGTTGGACCTCCCACCAAAACAGCACTCTTTCATGTCAAGGCTGCTGTACTTGCTGCTCTGGGTCTTGAGCCATGTATACTGTAGCACACACCGTGGTCCTCCATGTTTTCCTGGCAGGTACAGCTTTTCTGTGGAGCTTTACAAAGACCTGTTGTTGTATCACAGTGTAGATGCTAAAGATTTTCAACCAATATATTTATATTATTTTCAAACAACTGTTTTCCTTTTGAGTAACAACTGTTTTTCCTTTTAAAGTCAAATTGGGTAAATGGTATCCTTTCATAAAAACAGAGCCACATGGTTGAACCAACACTCAACTTACAAAATCATCTGGGCCCAGGAAACAAGCATTTTAGTTTACCTATCTTCTGCTACCTTAGTGTCCTAAGAAAGAGCATGGAGACCAAAACACAGGTCAGCAAAGACCTTCCACAGTGTTCTTACATCCTGAGTCACATGAATAATCTTAGTGGGTCCATGTAGGAAGAAAACTGTTACATAAAGACTTTCCCAATTACCCTCATTTCTATTGCTAAAAATTTGATCCCTTTTGCAGTCTTTGGACTCATGAGATACTCCCGATGACCTGTTGACAGAGCAAGGGAAGATGTGGCCTGACTTGTAAGTAATTTACCATAATATCAACAAAATTCTGGATATCTGGCAGCTGCAACATGAACATAATCTGTAAATACACTTGAGGAACAGTGGGTAATGAATCCATGACAATTGGCAGGATAATGAGCAGTCCAACTCATCACTCACTTTGTGTGGATGACATATGATGAGATAGGCGCCTTTGGCTGATTCACACTTCTGGCAAATATTTTCCATGAATAGTATGGCCCATAAAATAAACATGATTGAAAAATCTTCACATTGAAATTTGGGGAGAGTTGTGGATGGTTTTCACTCAATAGGCAAAAACATAGTAGTATATTTGTATTTCTTTTGATGCTTATCATACTGTAGTCTAAATGAGAGAGCTTCACTAATCAAGAGAACACTTTGGCACATTATGTATTTTCTCCAATCTGTGGAGTGTAAAAGATATGAAGAAAATGTGAAACATACAATATGACCTATTCACAGAAGAAACCATGTTTGTTTCTGGTTGTCAGAGGGGGAAAAGCATGAGAGAGGATGAACAGGACAACTTGAGACCCATACAAGATGAGTAGGTTTTGGGTGGTGAGTACATAATGGTTTAAGCTATGTTGTACTATAAGGTTTTACAAGTGACATAAAATGTTAACGAAGTTATACACCACTAATTAATATTTAAATAAATTTACAAATATATTTGTCACTTTCTATCTTAACAAAGGAAGTGTCATTTTTATGTTATTGAATAATATGAACAAATTTTTGTTTCCTAGGATCAGGTGTATAATTTGTTGATACTGGACCATAAAAACTATGTTGTATGGTTTCAGTGATCAGACAGTTAATTGAGGAAAAGCACCTATGAAAAGAATATCATAAATTTTTTATTACTTTAATTTTTAAAAAATATTACAGATTTTTTTCTCCCCCCATTGACCCATTCCAACTCAACCCCCTGCCCCTCTCCAGTCCCTCTACCCACTATTGTCCATATCCTTGGTGCATATATTCATATAACTTTTTTATTACTCTCTCCCCTTCCATTTATGCTCCCTCCTGCAATCCTCTGACATGTGTCAGTCTGATATATGCTTCCATGTCATTGAATCTATTCTGTTCACTTTATTAAGTTCTTTAGATTTCACATATAAGTGAGATTATGTGATGTTTGTTTTTCTCTGCCTGGTTTATTTCACTTAGCATAGTTTTCTCCAGGTCCATTAATACTTCCCCAAAGGGTACAAGATTCTTCTTCTTTAGAGCTGTGTAGTATTCCATGGTGTATATGTCCCACAGCTTTTTTATCCACTCATGTACTCATGGGCATTTGGGCTGTTTCCAGATCTTAGCTAGTGTAAACTGTGTTGCTATGAACATAGGAGTACATATATTCTTTATGATTAATGTTTCAAGATTCTTAGGATATATTCCTAGCAGTGAAATCACTGGGTCAAAAGAAAGCTCCATTTTTAATTTTTTGAGCAACCTCCATGTTGTTTTCCATAGCAGTTACACCAGTCTGCATTCCCACCAGCAGTGTACTAGGGTTCCCCTTTCTCTATGTCCTCACCAGCACAAGTTTGTTGATTTGTTGATGGTGGCCATTCTTACAGGTGTGAAGTCATACCTCATTGTCATTTTAATTTCCACCTCTCTAATGATTAGTGACATTGAGCATTTTCTCATGTGTCTGTTGGCCATCTGTATGTCCTCTTTGTAGAAGTGTCTATTTCAGTTGTTTGCCCATTTCTTAATTTGGGTTGTTTGTCTTCCTTTTGCTGAGTAGTATAAGTTATTTGTACGCTTTGGAGATTAGCCCCTAATCAGATACATCTTTAGCAAATATGTTTTCCCAGACAATGAGAAAGCTGTTTTCTTTTGCTGTGCAAAAGCTTTTGAGTTTGATGTAGTCCCATAGGTTTAGTTTTTCTTTTGTTTCTCTTGCCCAAGGAGATTTATCAGTAAAAATGTCACTCTGTGGGATATCTGTGACTTTACTGCCAGGATTTTTATGGTTTCATGACTTACATTTAAGCCTTTCATCCATTTTGAGTTTATTTTTGTGTATGGTGAGAATTGGTGGTGTAGTCTCTTTTTTTTTTTGCATGTATCTGTCCAATTTTCCCAGCACCACTTATTGAAGAGACTGTCTTTACTTCATTGGATACTCTTGTGTCCTTTGTCAAGCATTATCTGACCAAAATGACATGTGTCTATTTCTGGGGTCTCTGTTTTGTTCCATATATCTATATGTGTGTTGTTGTACCAATACCAGGCCATTTTGATTAAAATGGCTTTGTAGTATAGTTTGAAGTCCGGTAATGTGATCCCTTCCACTGTGTTCTTTTTTCTCAAGATGGCTGCAGCTATTTGGGATTTTTTTTTGTTCCATATAAATTTTTAAAATGTTTGTTCTACATCTCTGAAATATGCTGTTAGTATTTTAATAGAAATTGCACTGAATCTATAGATTGCTTTGTGTAGTATGGACCTTTAATATTATTTTTTCCAATCCATGAGATTGTATATTCTTCCACTTATTTAAATATTTCTCTATTTGTTTTTTCAGTGCCACGTAGTTTTTGTGTACAGGTTCTTTACATATTTGGTTAAGTTGATTCCTAGGTAACTTCTTTTTTTAGTTGAAAAGGTAAATGATACTGTTTTTTTAGTTTGTCTCTCTGAAAGTTCATTGTTGGTGTTGAAGAATGCCATTTATTTCCAGATGTTGATTCTGTATCCAGCTACCTTGCCAAATTCGTTTATCAAATCTAGTAGTACTTTGGTGGAGTCTTTAGGGATTTCTATGTATAATATTTTGTAATCTGCTAATAATGATTCTTTCAAATTTGGATACCTTTTGTTTTCTTCCCATCTGATGTCTGTGGCTAGGACTTCTAGTACTATTGTGAATAAGAGTGGTGAAAGAGGACATCCCTGTCTTGTTCCTGTTTTTCATGAGAATGGTTTGGTGTTTGCTCTTTGAGTATGTGTTGGCTGTAGGTCTGTCATATATGGCCTTTATTATGTTGAGGTATGATCCCTCTATTTTCACTTTGTTTACAGTTTTTACAAGGAATGGGTGCTGGATTTTGTTGAATGCTTTTCCTACATCTATTGATATGATCATATGATTTTTGTCCTTCATTTTGTTTATGTGATATATCACATTTATTGATATGTGGATCTTCTACCAGCCTCTCATCCTCGGAATAAATCTCAATTGGTTGTGGTTTATGATCTTTTTAGTGTATTGCTGGATCTGCTATGCTAGTATTTTAGTAAGGATCTTAGCATCAATGTTCATCAGGGATATTGGCCTATAATTTTCGTTCTTTGTAGTGTCTTTATCTGGTCTTTAGATTAGGATGATACTGCCCTCATAGAAAGAGTTTGGGGGGTTTCCCTCCTCTTGAATTTTCTGGAATAGTTTGAATAAAATAGGTGTTAAATCTTCCTTGAACGTTTGGTAAAACTCACCGGAAATCCATCTGGTCCAGAACTTTTGTTTGCTGAGAGTTTTTTGATTACTGTTTCAATTTCATTAGTTGTTATCAGCCTATTCAGGTTTTCTGCCTCTTCTTGATTAAGCTTTGGAAGGTTTTATATTTATGGGAATTTGTCCATTTCCCCCATGTTGTCCACTTTGTTCACATATAGTTGCTCATAATATTTTCTTACAATCCTTTGTATTTCTGTTGGGTCCGTTTTTATATAGCCTCTTGCATTTCTGAATTTTGAATTTGAGTCCTCTCTCTTTGTTTCTTAGTGAGTCTGGCCAAATGTGAATCAATCTTATTTTTCTTTTCAAGAACCAGCTCTTGGTTTCATTGATTTTTTGTATTGTTTTTTAAGTCTCCATGTCATTAATTTCTGCTCTGATCTTTGTTATATCCTTTCTCATACTTCCTCAGTGCTTTTCTTGCTGTTTTCGTTCTAGTTCTTTTAGTTATTGTATTGGATGTTTCCTTAGATCTCTTTCTTGTTTCTTGAGATAGGCCTGTAATACTATGAATTTTCCTCTCAGGCCTGCTTTCGCTGTGTCCCATAGATTTTGGGTTGTTGTCTGGTTATTTTCATTTTCTTCTATGAAGTATTTGATTTCTTCCTTGATCTCATTGGTAACCCACTTATTGTTTAATGGCATGCTATATAGCCTCCATGTGTGAATATTTTTGAGTTTTTTTCATAGTGGTTAATTTCTAGTTTGATGGATTGTGATCTGAGAAGATGCTTGATATAATTTCAATATTTTTGTACTCGTAGAGACTTGCCTGGTGTCCTAACATGTGGTCTATTTTTGAGAATGTTCCATGCACACTCATGAAAAATGTGTATTCTGCTGCTTTGGGATGAAATGTTCTGTAAATGTCAAATTATTTGGTCTAGTGAGTCATTTAAGGTCTGTGTTTCCCTGCTCATTTTTTTGTCATGATGATCTGTCTAGTGCTGACTGCAGGGTATTAAAGTTCCCTACTATGATTGTGTTGCTCTCAATATTCCCCTGAAAGTCCCCCAAGGCATTTTTAAATATTTAGGTGAACCTATATTGGGTGCATAAATGTTCATAAGGGTTATTTTCTCCTGTTGGATTGATCCCTTTATTATTATGTAATGACCATCTTTGTATCTTGATATGATCTTTATTTTGAAGTCTATTTCATCAGAAATAAGTATTGCTACTCCAATTTTCTTTTCATTTCCATTTGCATGGAATATTTTATTCCATCTCTACACTTTTAGCCTGAGTGAATCTTTTGCTCTCAGGTGGGTCTGTTGTTGACAGACTATATTTGGGTCCTGTTTTCTTATTCACTCAGCTACTCTGTCACTTCATTGGACCATGTAGTTCATTTATATTTAAGGTTACTATTGATATTAACTTATTTACTACCATTTTTGTTTTTTAAAAATCATAAATATTTAAACAACCAATTTATTATTCCATATGTCAAAGAAAGAAGACAAGTTCTAACTACAGCATCACTAGATGTAAAAGTGAGGACCACTTTGGTAATCCAAAGGGTTTTCTCAGTTCTAGTTTCAATGTCTGTGGTGATGAGACAGTCCATGTGAAAAATTTCTGAGTGGAACACATAAGACATGAGTGATTTTTCTTGATATATAGCCACAAATCCAGATTCAAAGTGAAGAGACCCAGGACATTTGTACATATTTGTCTCAGTGGTTCCAAGCTAGATGTGAGAAAAATGGGAAAGGTACATGGTAGAAATCTGGCAAACATAATCATTATTGTTCACTTGGTTAGAAGGAGCTGGGAAAGAAATAAAAATAGAGGGCAAATTCCATAGAAATCTTGCCACCAAAGAGACTTGTGGTGACACAAGATTTTAAGTCTGTGGCTGAGGTCCATCTGGACATCACAAGTTCTTCTGTCCAATCTGTAGCTCAAAGCAGTTCTTGATTAGATGGGCAAACATTCAGGGCAAGGGGAAATCAATAGCCTGAAAATGGACTGAGGTTGGTCCCAACAGCTTTCTGTGGTTTCAAAGAAGAAATGCTTAAGCATAAGCCACCAAGCTAGCTTTCAACCTGAGCTGTCCCTTATGACCTGATTGTGATGTTAACCCAGAAATCATAAAGAGGCCATGTACAGGGAAAATGGTACATTATTTTATGTTTGGATGGTGTAACTCAGTGGTTAGAACATTGGCAGACAACACAGGGTGAGGGGTTCAATTTTTTGTCACGACATATTCTTGGTTGGTGGGTTTGCTTACCAACCACTGTACAGGGGAATGAGGTAGAACACCAATCAATATGTCTCTGTCACAGCATACTTTCTCCATCTCTCTGTCTCTCCCACTCACCTTCTCCCTTCCAATCTAAACTGCAATAATATTAAAAAAATCAAAAAACTTTGTTGAGGAATAAAAAACAAAAAATTAAAAAAAAAATCTTTCAAATAAAGTAACTACACGATCAAACCTGGATGGACCAAAACAATCATATAAGAGGTGGCACAATTGTTTTCAGTCCCTACTACAAAACAATGGATCTGTATTTCAGTCTAGACTTTGGGACTTTGGTCATGTAAAATCTCCTATGATCTGTTGACTGAGGAAGGAATGTCCTAGCCTGTCCTACAGATGATTTTACATGATACCAATGGCTAACAAAAAAGTAGACAGCTGCACCACAAAAGACCATTGTGGGACATTTGTGCAGGAGGTTGGGCATTGAATGCATTATGATAGGTAGGTGTTGCAGTTCAATTCATCATTCACTTGGCTTGAATGACAAGTAACAGATATGAAAGTGGATATATTAACTGAACATAATGGCGTGGGTCTATTTCTGAGGCCTCTGTTCTGTTCCATTGATCTATATGCCTGTTGTACCAATACCAGGCCATTTTGATTACAATGGTTTTGTAATACAGTTTGAAGTCTGGTAATGTGAACCCTCCCATTCTATTCTTTATTCTCAAGATGGCTGCAGCTATTCAGGGTCCTTTTTGATTCTATATAAATTTTCAAAATGTTTTTTCTACATCTGTGAAATATACTGTGGGTATTTTAATGGGAATTGCATTGAATTTTATAAATTTCTTTGGGCAGTATGGACATTTTAATGATATTAATTCTTCCAATCCATGAGCATGGTATATTCTTCCACTTGCTTGTATCTTCTGGTATTTCTCTTTTTAGTGTCATGTAGTTTTCTGAGTATAGGTCTTTTACATCCTTGGGTAAGTTAATTCCTATGTATCTTATTTTTTTCTTTAGTTGCAATGTTAGATGGTATTGCTTTTTTTAGTTTCCCTCTCTGAAAGTTCATTGTCAGTGTATAATTATGCCATTGAT
This sequence comes from Miniopterus natalensis, assembly GCF_001595765.1. Next base: position 544,764 of record NW_015504674.1, on the reverse strand, counting down.
TTCTGGATGTTGATTTTGTATCCAACTATCTTGCCAAATTTGTTTATCAAATCTAGTGGTACTTCGGTGGAGTCTTTAGGGTTTTCTATGTACAATACCCTGTCATCTTCAAATAATGGCAGTTTTACTTCCTCCTTTCCAGTTTGGATGCCTTTTATGTTTTCTTCCGGTCTGATGGCTATCACAAGGACTTCCAGTACTATGTTGAATAAGAATTGTGAAAGTGGACATCCCTGTCTTGTTTTGTTTTTTTTGATGAAAATGGTTTTAGTTTTTGCCCATGGAGTATGATGTTGTCTGTAGTTGTGTCACATATGTCTTTTCTTATGTTGAGGTATGATCCCTCTATTCCCACTTTGCTGAGAGTTTTTATCAGAAATGGGTGCTGGATTGTGTCGAATGCTTTTTCTGCATCTATTGATATGATCATATTATTTTTGTCCTTCATTTTGTTTATGTCATGTATCACATTTATTGATTTGGGGATATTGTACCAGAGTAAGAGTATCCTATGAAGTAAAGACAGTCTCTTCAATAAGTGGGGCTGGGTAAATTGGACAGATACATGCAAAAAAATTAAACTAGACCACCAACATTCATCATACACAAAAATAAACTCAAAATGGATAAAAGACTTAAATGGAAGTCATGAAACCATAAATATTCTGGAAGAAAACATAGGCAGTAAAGTTACAGATATCCTACTTAGTGGACTTTTCACTGGTACATCTTTTAGAGCAAGAGAAATGAAAGCATAACCATACGGGGATACAGCAAACTAAAAAGCTTCTGTACTGCAAAAGAAAACAGCACAGAACTTCACAGTCTGGGAAAACATATTTTCCAAGGATGTATCTGATAAGGGACTAATTTCCAAAGGGTACAAAGAACTCAGAGTACTCAGCAAGAGGATACAAACAACCCAATTAAGAAATGGGCAAAGGACTTTAATAGACACTTCTCCAAAGAAAACATACAGATGGCCAAGAGACAAATGAGAAAATGCTCAATGTTGCTAATCATCAGAGATGCAAATTAAAACCACAATGAGGTATCACTTCACAACTGTCAGAATGGCTACCATGAACAAATTAACAAACGACATGTGCTGGGGAGTATATGGAGAAAGGGGATTCCTAGTACACTGCAGGTGGGGATGTATACTGATGCAGCCACTACAGCAAACAGTTTGGAGGTCCATCAAAAAATCAGAACTGGAGCTACCTGTTGACCCAGTGATTCCCCTCCTAGGAATGTATCCTAAGAATCCTGAAACATTCAACAGAAAGAATATATGTACCCTGATGTTCATAGAAGCACAGTTTAAAATAGCTAAGATCTGGAAACAGCCCAAGTGCCCAAAAGTAGATGAGTGGATAAAATCTGTGGGACATTTACACCATGGAATACTATGCAGCTGTAAAGAAGAAGAATCTCCTACCCTTTGGGGAAGTCTTGATGGACCTGGATAAAATTATGCTAAGTGAAATAAGCCAGACAGTAAAAGAAAAACATCATATGATCTCACTTATGAGTGAAATCTAAAGAGCTTAATAAGCTGATGAACAGAATGGATTCAATGACATGGAAATATAGATGAGACTGATGAATGTCAGAGGGATGGAACTGGTTGGTTGGGTTGAGGGGGGAGAGTAACCAAAGAATTTATATGCAAATATGCACAACCCAAGGACACGGACAATGGTGGGGAGAGGGACTGGGAGAGGGATGGGATCTGGTGGAATAGGTCATTGGAGAGAAAAAGGGACATCTGTAATATTTTAAACAAAATTAAAAATTAAAAAAAAGTAGATATAGGTTCATGGCCCTGACTGTTACTTTGTAACTGTAATCAGGAACATGAAATAAGCACAATTGGAAGAATCTTCAAAATTACATTTTTGGCAGATGTTCATTAGACAGTTCTCCCACAGTGGAAAAAATATTCCAGCATAACTGTCTCATTTGAGGCACATCACAGTGAATCTTTAGAGTGGAATATTTAATTAATAAAGAAAAGTGGCACATTCTGTATTTTCCCTCATACGAGAAATGTAAAACTACAAACAAAAGAAACAACCAAAATTTACCATCATATGAAATCATGGTGGATACAATAAGGTAAAAAGGATGAGGGAGGACAAGGAGAAAAAAAGGGGTCAAACACAATACTGGAGATGAGACTAGACATTATGTGGTGGGAACATAATAGAAATGGATATGTTGTGGAAGTAAAATTTATATAATGTAATTAACTATGTTACCAACCAAATTTAATAATAAAATATATAACTAAATAATAACACTGCTGGTACATCCTTGTTGAAGAAAATGGACATTTTCAAGTTTTTAATAATAAACATATTTTTGTTATCTATCATTTTTTCAATAAGGATCAGTTGAATCATCTTTTGAAACAGAGTAGCAGAAGTTTAGCTATAGGGCCTTAGACATCATAGAGTTAGTGAGGAACAGTGTCTATGAAAAAGAAAAAAAGAAAATCAATAGTTAAGGTTTACAAAACCAACTTCTGAATCCATACTCACAACAAGTAAGGCAATTTCTGAACACAGGGCTGCAGCATCACTATATGGAGGAGTGAGGGCCACCGTGGCAATTCAATGTGTTCGCTGCGTCCTAGTTTCCATGTTTGTGGCAGTGACAGAAACGTTCTTAAAAATTTCTTATTGATCCCAGGAATAGCCATGGAAATGTTTTGGTCATCACTTGAGATGGATCACTTAATTAATATCGAAGACTCCAGATTCACCTTTAAGAGCTTGAAGACATAAATTGGTTACATTCTATCAGTGGTTCCCCGCCTGATGTGAGGAAATTTAGAAAGATTCATTGCAGAATTTTGACCAATATCAAAGGAAACTAAAATAATTCAGGATTTGTCATAGACTGAAAAAACAATCAATAGAAAACACAAAAGGACAATATGCTAGTGACTTCTCCTGTGGCAATGTAAAAACCACAAAATTGTAGGTAAGATGGACTGCGTTAATTTAGGACCACCAGACAGAGACTATGCATTTATACCAGCAGCTTCTTTCATTAGCAAAGCCTCTAAATGTTTATTGAAAAGATGTGATGAAAAGTGCATCCAATGAAAAACCAATAAATGTGGCATGGAAATTCCACTGTCATTTTTTTTTTAATATGTAAAAAGGAGTTTAAAAACTTAGGGAGGAGAGTATGCTCCAGTGGATTGTTCATGAGCTCTATTCCACATTCTGTGAGTCTCCACAGTGCATGCCATTCACCAATGCATTAAGAAATATATTGTAGAGGTGAAACAGCATATTTGCAGAGCTGCATTATGACACATCTCTGAAAGCCAGATATTGAGAACAGAAGTCTCCCAACTCAGACACCTAAATGAGATGGGAGATATTGGATCTCCTGGTGACAGGATTCAATGGGCCTTGTGCAACCACCAAAAGTCATGGTGAATCTAATTCCATTAAAAGACTGCAAGTCATAAAAGTATCAAAAAGTCAGACTGGCATTGGCCTACTGTGTTGACTGGTCAATCATGGTGTTCCTAGAACTGAAGATGTAAAGCACACTACATTGTTTCTCAATTTCATAATGCAGAAATGTTCTAGCTGATGTGAATGATATTGTCACTGGGATCATGAAACACTCAGTCAGCCCATTAACCATATTCCATATTTAACTAGAAGAAGCAGTTCAGAAGTTTAAGGTAGTGTGAATGTAGAAGTGGATTGGTCATCTTAGTTCTATTACATGCTTTAGGAGTGTATATGTGGACTATCCCCCACTATACATAGAGAAATCTATTGAAAGCTGGAAATAGAATATTTGAAGATTTGCCTGGTTACTGTCTTCGAAATTCCATAGCTTGTTAACTAGGCCTCTCAATAGTAATATCTAAATGTGATAGGAAACATTGTATTCACTTGTGGCAGAAGCCAGGAGGCTTTGTTAATTTACTAAAGCCATGGAAGATCTGATCAACCTAAGACAGGAAATCTAAGTAAATTCTAACAAGTCTCACACTGTGCTACAGTATTGACTAATCACGGTGTTCCAAAAAGTAATGAAACGAAGAATACAACATGTATACTACATCTAGTGAAGCAAATATGTTCTAGTGTGGCCCAGAGCTCCCGCAGCATGGAAGTCAGAATTCTCTTGGACAGTCTCAGGGAGGCTCAGGGCCCCTAAACCCTGGTCCTGGTCCTATTTCTCATAGAGATGGAGGAATTCTTCAGAATTCATGTCAATTTTATAAAATACCCTTGTGTCCACAAATAAACTATTTAAATAGAGACACATCTCTTTTTTTACATCTTGTGTATTACTGATGTCAAACTAGGAGAAGAGAATTGATGTTTTATCAGAGACTATAACTCATTTAATTTCTGGCTGTTACAGAAACAGCTTGTGCACATTGTATCAGAATCTATAATTCCCTTTAAAATCTTTGGATAGCTGTTTAAAAACATTGGAGAGGTCTGTTTCACTAAAGAAAACTTTTTTATGCTAAATAACCATTATTTAGCCATTCATGATTATAGTAACACTATGGAATGTCTGTAAATATACTTTCACAACTCTGTGTGAATCTGGGGTACACTCAAATGAAGCCAGTACATGGCAGCTGCTGCCATCTGTACATGCCCATGATAGATGTAAGAAAGACACAAGGGGTTTGAAAGCATATATGTTCCCTTCTAGTCAGTCTGTTTCTCAGCCACGTTTGACTTGTAAGTTGTCCCTGCCATGACAAGAGCATAGTGTGTGATTTGTCAATGAGCAGCATAACATAATATAAACATAATGTTAGCCTTTTAGTGTAGCCCAGACTTGGATTCTTCCTGTTGAGCTTATGAGCCTCATAATGGAGAGTCTATCCCTGCAGAGCTGAGCTTAGCTCCAAAGAGCTAAGTCAAGCTACAAAGAGCTGAACCACTCTCTTCAATAGTCCCAGTAAGGCCAAGGGACACAAAAACTTGGTCCACCAACCTGTGTCTGAAAGTTTGATAAAGGCTCATGGCTATGGCCTTCTGAGCCATAGGCCTCTATTTTTGTGAGTACAAGCGAGATCCAGGGTAGCAGCTATAGGAGAGAGAATTGGTCCTTATTCTCCAAGAGTCCTAGTGAGACCCTTGGACCTTGGCTGTCTAGATATTGCCCTGTCTCTAATATAAAGTCTGAGGTATGCCTTACAGTCTAATTCTTGACAATTATATGAAATTCACACTCTAGTGTCCACAAATAAAATTTTACTCAAATACGGCAATACATATTGGATTCATAATGTTTATGACTGCTGTTAAACTTAGAGGAGAATCTTGGAGTTTCAAGAGACCATAAGCCATTTAATCTCTATCAGTAACACAAAGTTTGCTTATTTCTCATCTAGGACATTAAATTCCATTTAAAATATTTGTATATCTGTTTCAGAACATTGGAGTGGTTTGTTTTACAAAGGCAAAGTTTTCATGCTAATTAGCTACTTTAGCCATTCCTGATTATGGGAACCCAATGAAACATCAATAAATATGTTTTTACAATTCTGTGTAAACTTGGGGTACACTGAAATAAAAACAGTACACGGAAGATGCTGCTCTCTGTACTGGACCATGATGGAAGTAAGTTGAAAGGGGCTGGGGTGGTTTGTGTTTATCATGTCATACAGGTCAGTGTCAGTGTAAGTATCACTGCCAACAAAGGGGTAAAGCATGTGACTTGTTCCTGTGTAGTGTGACATCATTAAAGAGTGATGCTAGCCTCAAAGCCTGGCATAGCATCATTATCTAGCAAACCTCAGATCCTGCCAGCAAACCCTCAGAGCCTCAGAGAACAAAGCCTAGCCCACCAAACATGACCCTAGCCTTGAACAGCCAAGCATAGCTACGAAAATCGTAGCTTATCCCTGTATTGCCAAGTCTCTCTTTCAACGAGCATGGGCAACTTAGGTCCAGGTTATCTCTTAAAGTGTTTGAGGGAGGTGCAGAGCTCGAGCAGAAATTGCATTGAGGCAAGTGGTGTGGGTTCTGGCTGAGGTTCATGTGGACATCACTAGTACATTTTGTACCTTCTTTATCTCAAAGAAGTCTCAGCTAGCAGGGGCAAATATCCTGGACAAGAGGCTCTTATCACTTCTGAAAATGAACTTAGATTTGTGCCAAAGAGTTATCTTGAGTTCAAAGACAAAATGTTTAACCATGCAACACCAGGTTTTCATGGAACCTGAGCTGTCTTTATTACCTGGGTGTGATGTCACTGACAGTATCATAAAGAAGCCATGAAGACAAAGACTACATCCACTTAAAGTGGTGCATATATGATCAAAACGGGGAAGACAAAAGCAATAATATAAGAAGTGGCCCAACTGCCATTGGTTCTTACTCCTATACAATGCATCTTTAATAGATAAGACAGAGGAAAGGTAGTCATGGCCTAGATTACTTATGATTTTGCATAATATCAATAACCAACCAGAAAGTGAAAAGGTGTGCAGGAAATGTTTAAAATTTGTGATGGACAGTAGATAACAAAACCATTACATGGGCAGAGATTGGGCCAGTTCACCTAATCATTGACTTTGTTTGGAAAACGAATGACCAGACAAGCAAATAGATACCAATTTATGGATCTGGCTATTACTTTGGAACTATAGTCAGGGACATGTAAGAAGCATAATTAGAATACCTTCACTATGAAACTTGGACAGAGGCTGACTGGACACTTCTCACTCAATGGGCAAACATAGACAAAGATATTTGTGTCTTATATAAGGCTCATCACAGTGAAGCCTCAAAGTGTAATTGCTCATAAATAAAGAGGATAATATGATACAGTCTATATTTTTCCTCAACTATGTTATTTAAAATGACAAAAGAAATAAAAAAAAGAAAAAAGTTGTCTAAATGCAAACGTCATGGAGGATGTAAAAAAAGAAATAACATGAAGGGTGATATGGAGAGTAAACAGGGTCAAATAGAAGAATACAGAGGATACTATTAATTTGGTGGATAGTATAATGGAGTATGCTATGTTGTACTATAAAGCTGTACAAGTGAAATTTATAGAATGTTATTAAACAATTTACCCCACAAAATTTAATAATAGAATAATATTAGAAAGAAACTGTCAGTTACACCATTGTTCAAGAAAAAAAGAGATATTTATAAAGGGCTCCAGCTGCTGCTGCTGTGCCAATGTCATTGCTTATGTTGAATAACTTCATGTACACAGTACATTGTACATATATGCATATGTTTTGCTGCCAATTGCCAGCTGTGTATGTACTAAAAGTTCAATGAAATTTGCATATACATTTGTTATTTTAATACTCGGGTGTATCGGGGCTATAGTTGTAGGTCTCCATTTACTTTGCAGAGGTCCTGACTACTTTTTCTATCCCCAGGATATCCTATCCAATGTTTCATTACACAGATGAAACTATGGTTACTGTGCCAATTGAATCAAAATCTTACTGCTCTAGACTTGATGCAGTTTTAGAGTCAAACATTGAAGAATAAATCTGACTAAATTGCAAAATTATTCTGAAATATTTAAATATTTTGAGGCTGGTCATACTGAGTAGGAGCTGTAACTGTTTCAAGGTAAACAATAATATGTGACATCTGGTCTTTATGTCAAAAAATAAAGGCACAGCAGCCACCCAGCCTCTAGAATTTAGAAACATATGGTTTTAGTGAGGCATGTGACTCCAGCCTTTGATGGAATGGCTCATATGTTGATGCTTTTGAGTTTGACTCTAACAAAAAGAGGACACTGAAACATATTCAGGGTGGTGTACAAGGTGCCCTGTGACCTTGGCTATATGTTAGTGCAGATATGATGGCCCTACAAGTTTCCCTGGCAGATAGAGATTCGGTTTGGAGCCTTAGGAAGACAGAGCTGAATGCCAGTATAGATTATTGGGGTTTCAATCCATGGCTTTTATATCATCATCAACCAAAAATGATTTTCTTTTGAGGAACACTTCCTGCATTCTTTTGTGTTCAATTAGATGAAGAATGGTCTTTGATAAAAATGGAGACAAGTGCTTGGACCATTACTCATCATAAAAAGTCATCTCCACAGAGAATATTAGTATAGGAGAATTTCTCCTCCTTTCTCACTGTCGTGTTCTAAGTGCATGGATACCAGAATAAATGTTCAGAAATCCCTTCTACAATGATTCTAACTCCTCAGATACCAAGAAACAGCAGGAACTGGACCCGGATGATGGGAAACCTGATCATTATTGTTCACTGGGCAAGTAGTAATCACAGATGCAAAGCTCCATAGGTTTCCTGTCTGCCCAGAGATCAGTGGTGAGGCAATGTTCACAATCTAGGTTTGAAGTCCATTGGCATAACACTGGTAGGCTGCATCTCATCTAAAAGCTGAGTGGCTGCACACAAAACTGGGTGCACTAGCACTTTAAGAAAGTGTCTGCATTTCTTGCGATGACTTCTAGGCAGACAGAAGCCCTGCTAGTTTTTTGAGCCAGATTTCTTGTGGGGTCCTTACTCAGTTCTTGAGCTCTTGGCTGGGAAGGTAAGCTAAGATTAAAGTTCTCAGTGGGAAAGCCCCCACAGCTGAGATACCCCTCAGGACTTTCAGCTGTTGTTATAGAGCCCCACCAAACTTCTTGCACCTCTGTATTTCCTATCAGTCTTTATGTGCACATGGCTTTAAGTCCTTGGGTGCTCTGCCCTCTTCAGTTAATTATTCAGAAATATTTTTCTATATTTTATTTTTAATTCAAGTTTGGTCCTGGGGGAGTGTCAGTGTACCTTCCACTCTATCCACTGCCATCTTGGAACCCCTCTTGTTGTCTGTTGGTGGTCTTTTCTCTAGAGGCACTCTTCTTTGCTTCATTTAAGAATTCTGGATGTGTAAACTGGCTCATATGAGGCTTTGGATAGTAACCTGACTGAATGATTTTTATTATTTCTGTGACATCATTGCTCATTTTACCAATAAGAAGTCTGTTTCAATAGATTGAGGAAGAATGAAGTGGGCTTGCTGTCTTCACTTCTATCAACTTCTAACAGAATGATTAATAAGACATCACTTTAAATCAGTCGAAGTCAGACTCATTATTTTCTGCTTGAATTTGTTGTTCTATTAAGGGATCAGATGTGCAAGGTTTTTGTTTGTGTCTTCCTTTGGACTAGGTGCCTTGGCCCCCAATACCATCTCATTTCTATTTTGCAATTGACAGCCTAAGTTACCAATATCTGGCCTTCAAAAAAGGTCTTCATGGTGCTCTTCAAATATTGTGTTTCTTATCTTTAATATATTTATAAATGTGTTGGTAAAATATATGACATTTGAAAATGTCAGAGTGTGCAATAGGACTTACTTGACCAATCTCCTATATCATCCTGCCTCTCAAAAATTTGGAAATACTCTTAAACATTTAAACAATAGAGAATGGGGATTTTTCCATGTCACATTCGCCATCATTGAGTGCCCTTTTCAGCCAACTGTGACTTTCTTTCCTCAGTCAACAGGTCATGGGAGACTCTCCATGAATTCCTAGGTAAAGGTTGAATATAGATCAATTGTATGACAGTTGGCAGTTTGGGAAATTGGCCACTGCTTATATTTCTGATTTTTTACCCCCAGGTTTGATCATGTATGTACAGCTTTAAATTGATGTTGCAGTCTTCCTGTGCATGGTCTCTTTATGACTTTGTGGGTGACATCAAACCCAGGACATAATGGACCACTCAGGTGTGTATGGTAAATTGGTGGCCCATGGTTAAACATTTCTTCTTTGAAATGAAGGAAACCATTTGGAACACTACTCAATCAGTGTTCACGGTTATGACTGACCTTTTACCTGGAAGTTTGCCCCTTCTGCCTGGAACTGTTTTATGGTAAAATGATGATGGTAACCAGAACTGATGCCTAGATGGACCACAGCTGGGACTGGAATCCTTGTCTCCCTGCAGCTCTCTGGGGGCCATGATCTCTATGGAGATTGGCCTCTGGGGTGAAAACTTTTTGAGCTCTATATAACCTAGTAAACCTTAATTAACTGGTTTAACAACTTTTTATCATAAACCTTTCCAAATTTTGTTCACATCTGGCTTGTACACTTTGAGACAAATATCTAGTCATTCCTGAAGCTCTTGAATTGAAATCTGGAGTCTTGGATTTGACTGAAGAAAACTATGCATGTCTGCTCTGTAGTCCACTCAAAATTTTCAGAACATCTAGGTTATCCTTATAGACATTGAAACTCAAAATGAGGAAATCCATTGAATTGACATAGCAGTTCTCATTTTTCCATCTAGTGATGCTATAGTCCAATGTTTAATATTGCCTTGTTTAGCTGGACTATGAAGTCAGAAATTGGTTCTATAACTCTCAATGATTGATTTCTCTCAGCAAGTCTGTTTCTTATTAACTGTGTGATGACTAAGGCCATACAGCACACCTTCTACTGCCCAGCCCCAACGAAAGATTCATCAGATTAGTGAACAACAGGTAAGTACACACACATGTGATCATGTTATTCGAAAACAGGGGAAACGACTCCTATTAAAGAATGGGAGTGACATAGGTTTTTTTGTAAAATGATTTTGGGATAACATAATTAATATCTTCATATAAAGGTCACTTGTACAACTCTATAGTACACCATAAAGTATTACCTCGAGTGCTCATCACCCAAATTCTAGTCTTGTATACAACACCGTTTGTCCTTATTCTCAATCATGCTTTTTCTCTTTGATGACTACCACAATTTTATCTGTATGTCAGAGATTTTATTTGTTCCTTTGTTTTCTTTGTGGATTTTACATTCCACAGGTGACAGAAAACTATCATAAGTAATTACTTAACCTAGACTTATGAAATCTTCCATTTGATGCTGCACTGTGATAAGCATCATAAGAGATGGAAATATCTTAGTATATTTTTTACTATTACTTGAAAACTGTTCACAAATAACTGTCAAAATTTCAATGTGAGAATTTTCCATCATGTTTCTTTTATGACCCTGGCCACTGTTGTAAAATATTGGCCCACAGCCATGAATTAGCTTATACTTGCTGGTCTGTTCTTTTGGCATCAATACATAGGGAATGAGAAAGTTTACTGGCCCCTAATCAGCACATTGTGAGTTTACCTTATTCATTGTCCTGCACAAACTTTGAGAGATGGTCACTGATGTTGCAGCTGTCCATTATGTTGTTGCCCATTGATATCATGACAAATCATCTATAAGCAGGCTATGACTTTTCTTCTGTCAACAGTTCATTGGGAGCTTCAAATGATTCCATGGGTCTACACTGAAAATGGGATTCACTGTAGAGCCAAAGGCTCTGTGAGAAATTTTTCCACTACTTATACAACTGCTTTGGCCTCCAGGGCCCTCTTAGTTTGGACATGTATGTACCACTTTAAATTGATATTGTTGTCCTGTGTTTGACCACTTTATGAGTCTGTGGGTGATATCACAAACAGACCATAATAGATTGTTCATGTGCATGGTAACTTGGGGGACGGGGGTTAAGTATTTCATCTTTGAAACCAAGGAAACCTTTTGGGAAAAATCTCAGTCTATTTTGAGGGGTGATGACAGTCTTCTTTCCTAATTGTTAGCCCCTTTTCTCTAGGACTTTCTAGGGCTTTCTAGGGCTTTCTAGAAGAAATGGAAGTCACCCGTGTTGCCCAGATTGACCTGAGCCAGAGACTCAATCTGTGAACTACCAAAAGGTGTCTGGGGAAGCAGGATCCCTTTTGAGATTGGCCTTTATGGTGACTGCTTGCCCAGCTCTCTACATTGCAGTGAACCATGATGATAATCTTTGCCTAAAGGTTTTAATAATTATTTTATTCTTAAATACTTGGAGATAACATGATTAATACAATTAGATAAATTTTATTTGTACAACAATGTAGTACACATTAATATACTCTGTTGGGAGCTGGTGACATGTCTGGACTACAGTGGACAGATGGACTGCCATTATCCATCAAATAAATTATTACAATTATTCATTCAAAACCCTGTGATATTTCCAAAAATTATCTCTAAAGAACCTCTGTCTGATGCTCTTTTAGTGTTTACTGACGGGTCTACCTCTGGAACTGCCAGCTATGTCATCTATAATCAGGGCCATACATTGAATACTAAAGAAACCTCTTCACAGAGTAGAGTTGGTAGCTGTCATTACAGTATTTAAATGCTTGCAAGATGTAAAATTTAATTTCTACACACATTCTAAATACATCATATCTATCATTCAAGGTTTGGAGACCACCACCCTGACTGACAGTGATCCCTCTACAGTAATAACTGCTCTCTTGTCTTTACAGCAACTGATTCAGCAATGAACCTTACCCTGTCTTGTGGGACATATCAGAGCTCACTCACTTCTCCCTGGACCTTTAGCAGAAGGAAATGCACAAGCAGACATGTTGACTTGTGGCACTTTCTTAGTTATTTTCTCTGTTGAACAAGCATGAGCCTCACATGCTCTGCATCATCAAAATGCTTCAGGTTAAAAAAAACAATTTAACATTACTCATGAAGCTGCCAGACAAATAGTAAAGGTATGTCAGAACTGTCCTGAGCATATGGGCCTTGTACCTCAGTATGGTGTTAATCCACGGGAATTGCCCCCAGGACATATTTGGCAAATGGATGTTACTCATATAGCTGAATTCCGTTGCCAATCACTTGTGAAAGTCACAGTGGATACTTATCTGGATTTTTAGTGGCAACTGCACATACTGGGGAAAATACAAAACAGGTTATTTNATACAAAACAGGTTATTTTTCATGTATTATCATGTTTTGCCATCTTGGGCATTCCAAAAATTATAAAAACTGACAATGGGCCTGCATATGCTAGCAAAACTTTTACAGAGTTTTGTGCAACTTTGCAAATTACTCATATCACAGGCATTCCTTATAATCCTCAGGGACAGGGAATAATAGAGTGAGCCCACAGGACCTTAAAGGCTCAAATTGCAAAAGTAAAGAAGGGGGGAATATACCTGCCATTCTCCTAGTAATATACCTAATCTCTCTTAATTTACCCTTAATTTTCTAAATTCGGATGCAGAAGGTTTCTCAGCAACTGAGTGGCATTGAAGACCCCCCAGTGGAAAATATGCTGAGGTTAAGTGGAGATCTGCTCACCAATGAATGGAACGGACCAGATCCGGTGCTTATCTGGGGGCGGGGTCATGTTTGTATGTTCCTTCAGAATCAGAATGGACCTAGGTGGTTACCAGAGGGGCTGATAAAACATCATGGAGCTGATTGATCTAAGTGGCAGAATGAAGAAGCTGAATATTCATAATACTAGCCTGTACCCCCAAAGAAGACCCCCCAAGAGCAAGAGGGACTCAAGAGGCAGCTCTGCTGACATGGGGCCAGACTAAGAAACCATATAGTCACTCTGAATGGGGGTGGGATAGTGTAAAGACCATCTTATGGGGATATGGAGTCAAGACAATGTATCTATTGATGTTAGGAGCTGATATAAATGCTACAGAGTCTGGTTCTCTAGATACCTCACCTGCAGACTTAGCAAAAGAACTGTTTGATAAGTTTTCCATTATCTCTAGACATAGTTTATCTTCATTATTCTATTCTGGTATTATGTTGCTGACTATAGTGTTAATATTCCTATGTTTATTCTCAGTCTGTGTCCCAGCAGGATTGCAAAGCCTCTCAGAGCTGCAGACCAGAGTCCACTGCTCAAATTAAAAAGTAAAGAACGGGGAGCTGTTGGCAGCCAGTGAAGTGTCTGGACATGGTCCACACCACCTGAGGGTCTGGAGTCAGACAGGACCCTCCCCACAATGACCCTTGATATTGAGAGCCCACTACGTGTCTGGACATGGTCCATGTAGCCTGAGGCCCTGGAGCCAAGGACTCAACCCTCCCCTCAGGTTCCTGTGGGGAGCCGAAATTAAGATATTTACAAAGGTCTGAGCACATGCAGGAGGCAGGATGTTTACGCTTAAAGTCTGTTTGTGTAGCCTGGGAAGAACTACTTGGTATCACCCTCACTTTCGTACCAGTTGTTTGTTACTGACTATATATTAAAGGTGTTGAAGCCATTTGAGGGCAGCCCTCCTGATCCCAAAACTGTGTTTGTCTCTAATTCCCACTGCTCGAACTCAAGTTTGTTCATCTTTCAGGCTGGTTCCTGACAATACTCCATTTTGTGCTCACCACCCTTATCTTGACTCCACTGGGTGTTGTGCCTCCATATTTGTTGCAGACTAGGCCTGATGCTACAAATTATTGTTTAAAACCAGTTACCTTTCCTGGTCAATATCACTAGACCCAAAAATATTTCACTAAATCAGAACAATTCTGATTTTTCTCAGAATTATTCCTCAACTTTTGACTCTAAAAGTTTATCAAGCCTAGATCAATACTGTTCAGTCAGTAAAATGTCATCCTGTAATGGACCAGTTAGAATGATATCGTGTGGACAGAAAAGGCAGTCAAGAGTTCAGCAAACTAGAAGGAGACACAGGGCTATCAAGGTGATACACCCCTACGAAAGACAATGGATATGTATGCTGGTCTTGACAGCTGATAGTAGGCATATTTGATTTTACTGTAGAAACAGAAAGAAGAGGCATTTGCCAGACCTGTAGGTGCATGTGGATACAATGCGTTTTGTACATTAAAGTTGCTCCAACACAAAGTAATCCCATTGTACATCAGCAGTAGCTGGTGTCACCTGTATTTAAAGTCTGCAGAATTACCTGTCATTTCATATTTGGTGTCTTCACTTTCTCCTCTCTTCTCTGTTCTCTGTCTCCATCACCTACTCCTGCTCCCCTTTGGCCTCCTACATCTTCTATTCTTTCTCTTTCTTCTCCTTCTTCTCCTCCTCTACTTTCCTCTCTTTCTTCCTCTTCTCTTGCTCATCCTTCTCCTGTTCTGTCATGTTCTTTTGGCTAAAGAAAATGAAAAGTTTAATATGGATGTGGGTGAATTGTAGGTTCTACATCTTTCAAGTTTTCCAGGTGACACACATCCCTACTATTCATCCAAATGTGTGGTCTAGTTTTTGATTTATACTTTCTTAGGTAAGGCAGTTCTAATTGTTTTGGTTTAGATTTTTACATAATAGTAGACTTCATTCCTCAGTAGTCATGTGTGTGTTTCATTCCAGAGCTATGGCTAATTCAGTTATGTTTCTAGAGTCAGGGACACCCAAATGGTAGGATCGAACAAATTTGGTCCTACCTTCAAAACAGATATGAACTAAAACTATTTGGTCACCTGGCCTTCAAAAGCTTCTAGTCACAGTGAAGGGCCACAGTATTATTTTGCTTTCTGAAACCAACTACAATTCAGAACCAGTGTTCTAGACACTGAATTATCTGGTTTATTGTTTTCACACAAATAGACAGTTAACTTAGTAGAGGAGGCTATTTGACCCTTGGCAAAATTCATGGAGTTAGGCCAACAGTCTACTTTATTTGTTGTCTGTTGAGTGTCTTCTGTCAAGGGGCTATGGTATTTCCCACATTTAAGATTTCATGGTTTTAAAGTAGATTATATCCAGGATTTGACTAATGGGCTGGCTGAATATTTTTATGATTTAAGTTTCAACATTGTTTATTTTAAGTAGAACACATATGATTGAATGAATTGAGGAAGAGTGTAGTGTGTTTGCAGTCCTCAGTTCTTGGAAAACCATGATTAATTAGCACACATTGTAAGTGAGTACCAGTTAGACAATTTGATTTTTGTTGACCTTCAGTCTTTTACTTTGAAGAGATATAACCTGAATTTTTTGGTTGCACATTCAATGTCCACCATCACATTTAGGTTTAGGAGTTTGAAGGAATCTCAATGTCTAGCCCTCAGAGAAGTGTAATCACACAGTTCTTCAAAGATGCTGTTTCCTTTCTTCAACATATTTCTCAATGTTTTGGTGAAAGGTAAGCCCTCTGGACACCCATAATGTGTGGAATAGGACTCATATGAACTATCCATTTGAACATTTCCACCACGCTAAACTTAAACTAACCTTCTACAGTAAAACAAGAGACAGTGTTTATTTCCACATTTATTAGTCTATCACTGGATGCATTTTTCAGCCAACATCACAATTAACATTTTGAGCCTTTGCTAATTACCTAAGCTGCAGATATAAATGCACATTCATTGTCAGATGAGCCAAAAATTAGTACATTCTGTCTCATCGAAATTTATGTTTCTTTTATTTATCCCCCCGCACCATTAATTATCTCCATAGGTATTCCATACATTCTGTATATGTAAAGCACAGGACTAATGCAGTTCTTCCATAGTATAGCTTGCTCCCACAGGAGTTAAAATTTGTTTAGATATTTAGTGTCCTACTGGGTTTTGAGTCTATTTGGGGTGGTCACAGACACAGGACCATCTGTAACATATCACCCTTGCATGTTTTTATTTACACACTTTTTCCCAGTTCATGATAAACCCTGAAATATTCTAGTTTCCTACTACATTGGTTCCAACTTTAACATGAACCTCTACAATTTGTCTCATACCTGGTTTGAGCACTGAGAAAAATGACTCATATCCTGAATTTCTTGAAGCTAAATCTGGTGACTTATTTATAAATAAGTAGTCCATCTCAAATAATGATAAATAGCAATTTATGTCTACTTCTGGGGACAACTCAGAAAATATTCATAATCTCTCTGCCATCAGCACATACATAAATATTAGACAGTAAAATCATTTGAATGCAACAGTGGTCCATCTAGTGATGCTCTAGCCCATTTTTTAAAAAGTGTGTGGTTCACCAGGGGTTGGAATGAGAACTTCATTTTGTAAGTATTAGCCATGGATTTTTATTTTATTTTCAAAGATACTAACTTTCTGATGACAACTCCATACAACATATCTGTTTCCCAGTCTCAAAATATGAATCACCTTATCATTATTGTACATATGGTAGGTAAACAAAAATAGATTTTTATTTATAAACAGAAAAGTTTCTCTTTCATTGAACAAAAGTGGAACTTATAAGTTTTTAAAAATATATATTTATTAAATTTTGATGGGTAACATAGTTAATAACATTGTATAAATTTCACTTGTTGAACTTTATAGTATAACGGAGCGTACTCCCTTATACACTCTCCTCCCAAATAGTCAGATCTGTCCTCTTGATTTTTACTCCCTTTGACCTTATCATGCTTCATGATTTTCCCATCTTTTAACTTTCACGATATCATATATATGTAAGAGTTTTGTTTTTTTTTTTCCATATGTTCAGTTTTTTATTTGTGGTTTTACATTCCATAAATGAGGGAAAATATAGATTGTACCACTCTATTCTCCTGATTTACAACTTCCACTTTGAGGCCTCATTGTGATGACACTTATATGAGACTCAAATATCTTTACACTTGTTTGCCCATTGAGTAAGAACTGTCCAACAACACTCTTTCCAAATGTCATTGTGAAGAAACTTCCAATCATGTTTATTTCATGTCCCTGTTTGCACTGCATGATAATGGCCAGAGTTATGAATCAATATCTAGTTATGTATCCAGACATTTGTCATCATAGCAAAGTGAATGAGGGGGTGAACTGCCCCAATCACTGCCCACTGTCTTTCATGAATGTCCAGAGACTACCTGTCCTGGTGCAGCTGTCCACTTTCCAGCTGGTGATAATAATCATGCAAAATCATTGGTAAACCATGCCATGACTTTCCTTACTTTGAGAGCTTTCATTGAGTCTCCAGCTCTGGCAGGAAGACAGACCCACTGTATGGAATTAGAGTCCATTGGCAATAGGGACAACTCTTATAAAACTGCTTTGGTACTCCCAGGGTTGATCATGTATATATCTTTTTTAAAAATATATATATCTTTATTGATTACAGAGAGAAGAAGAAAGTGGGAGAGAGAAAGACATATAAACATCAATAATGAAAGAGTCATCATCACTATGCTCCCTCCTGCGTGCCCCTAACTGGGAACTGAACCTCAATCTCCTGGATTCTAGGTGCATTCTTAACCACTGAGCCACAACTGACCAGGCTGATCATGTATATTTCTTTAAATTAATTTGTCATCCTGTACATGGCTTCTTTATGACCCCATGGGTGACATCACACTCAGGTCATAATGGACAGCTCAGTTTGCATGGTAGCTTAAGGGATTATGGTTAAGTATTTCTTTTTGCAAAAATTCATCACTCATCTTCTGGGTGATCACAGCCCATGTCATGAAAATTTTCCCATCCTAGCTAAGACATCTTTGAGCTAAAAATATGTATGAAGCTAACAATGATGCCAAGATGGACCTCATCTAAAGACTGAGAACTTGCCTTATCATAGTTCTCTGAGGAGGCCAGCTTTCTATGGAGCTTGGCCTATAGTATTACTTCTTCTCTCAGATTCTCTAAGAGAGGGGCCCAGAGCACAGGCTTTTTGTGAATGTCCATTGTGTGCATCGGTCCACACACCTATGCCCAAATTTCAATGTGAAGCATTTTGCAATTATGTTATTTCATGGCCCTGGATCTTGTTGTGAAATATGGGTCAGAGCTATGAATTAGCAAAATTGCATATCTTGTTATTTGTCACCCAAGGGAAGTGAATGAGGATGCAAAATGCCCCAAACTAAGCAACTTGTGATGGTTTCCCTTACCCACTGTCCTGCATGAATGTGCAGAAATGGTGTGTTATAATACAGCTGTCTGCTTTGTGAATGCTCATTGACATCAGGCAAAATTATATGTAAGACAGGCTATATTTTTCCTTCCTCTGTCAATAGGTCATAAGGAGCTGTCCATGATTCCACAGGTCTAGGCAGAAAGAGGGATCCACAGTATACCTACTTTATGTTCCAGGGTGCTTTCACACATTATCAGTATGTACCAGATACATTGATTTCATGGTCTTCCTGTGCATTACCTCTATATAACTCCATGGGTGACATCACATCCAGGTCATAATGGATAGTCAGGTCACATGGTAACTTAGTGGCTTATGGATAAGCAGTTCTCCTTTGATACCAATGAAGCTCTTTTGGAAAATGGGACGTTAGATTTTGAGTGAAGACAGCTCTATCTCTGGTCCATTTGCCCTTCCTAGATAGGAATGCTTTGCATTCTAGATGGGATGAAAGCCATCTGTGAATGCTCTAATGGACCGAAGTGAGAGACTCAAAACTAACCTCTTCAAAGGTCTGAATAATCCGGGTCCTTATGTAACTTGGCCTCTAGAGTTACCTCTTATTTGGCTCTCTGCAACTCAGTGAACATTGATGATTAGGTTTTTCGGCTTCTGTGTATATTTCCTGCTGTTTCTCAGTGATTCATGAGGAAAGACTAGCCTGGAGTTGCTTGCTGCCCTGTCTTCTGGTCTCTATGTGCTTTTTTACTCAGCACAAATGTGGGACTAAAGAAGGGTTTTATTAAATAATTTTCTGGGTGGTGATGATTTACCATGTTCAGTTTTGGTCCAACCAGGTGGCTCCATATTTATGAAATACCATACTATGCCCAATTTGCCTCAAAAGCTGGTGTTTTTTTCTCTAAAAGAACAATAGTCCTTTGTAGATTATACAATTACCTTGATTGAAAAATTCTGAGCATTAAAAATGTGATTCCCTTAAAGGTATTTCTAAGATTCCAAAGGGAATTTCTATTGTCACATGAATTGTGTAGGAGCATCAGGTATGCTGCAATACATGGCTGTGTTTGCAAAGCAGCTCGTACAGCATTTTGAACCTGTCATATTCTCCATTCTTGTCAGGGTAGAAGTCACAAAGATCATATTTCAGGATAATCTGTAAATTGGCTGGCGGCACATGCTCCACTGAAGACTATGCTGCCTCTAAAGTCTAGAGGCCCGGCCCATCCAGGTGTGGCTCACCGGTTGAGCATCAACCTGGGATCCAGGCTATCAGGGTTCAATTCCCAGTCAGGGCACATGCCCGGGTTGCGGGCTGCAGCCTATCAATAGTTCTCTCATCGTTGATACTTCTATCTCTCTCTCTCCCTCTTCCTTCCTCTCTCTGAAATCAATAAAGATATATTTTTTTAAAAAAATAAAATCTAGAGGCCCAGTGGTTGCCATGCCACCATATTTGTAAGAAGGGTAACCTGGGGGTGGATAAGGCATTCAAATCCTCTGCCAACTGGAAGTGCTGGGAGCAGAAATATTAATCATGCTCTGCTAACTGTGACTTTTCTTTTCAAATTAAAAAAATCACACACTTTCTAACCTGACTGAGAGTTGTAAGCATTGTGACATGAGAGTTAACCTTGGAATGTAGTTCATACTTCATGTATCATCATAGAAAAATTAACAGCCTGTTCTCATATAAATGGAATTCTTGAGGCCCCCACACTTTGTGACCCCTAGCATACATCTCTTGTAACCTGACTCACATTATATCTTGCTACTTCCCCATGTAATCTTTGTACTATCCAATATAAGCAGATGTCTTATGAGGGAGCCAGGAGTGCAGATTACTCAGGATGAACTTACTGCTCTTCCACATTGCCATTAATACTGGAACAGATGCTCATATAAGATTCAACTTTGTCTCTGCTTAATTGGCTTAAGTGGGGACAGGCAGCCAGGCCTATGATTGTCTGGTTTTAGAAAGAGACATAGGCCTGAAGAGGTGATAAACACCAGAGGTAAGATAATGAAGGTATATGCTGAATTTTCCTTTGAGAGAAGGCAACTTTGATTAAACTTTGGATACACCTGTGACAGTCATCTACCAGAAAAGTAGGTGAGTATAAGGTTATGTGTATATTAAAGTTACTCAAGCCAGGTAACCACCTTGGAACAGCAGCAGGATCTGTAATCACTTGAAGTTAAGTTTTGCATTAATTCACTGCCATTATCTCATTTGTTTCTCCTGCTTATCCTTTTTCCCTTTTCAGCCATATCCTCTATGTTATTCTAATCATGCTCCTTCTCCTTTCCTGTATCTTCCATCTCCTCCTCCAGATCCTCTTCCTCCATGTCCTCCTCCTGCTAGTTCTTCTCTTCCTCCTACTACACTTCCTCCTATTCTTCTCCTCTTTCTATTCCTTGCCTTACTTCTCTCCTTCTCTTCCTTTCCCTACTATTTCATCTCCTCCTTGTCTTTTCCCTCCTTTTCCCACCATACTACCCCTTGTTAATCAAGTGTGGGGATTCATTCCCCTGCTAGAGCTTTCAGTTCTGCACTCTAGGTCCTGGGATAACCATTGGGTGGGTGTGATCATGTTTGGAAGAACTTCAAAGTGGACCAGAACTAAAACCCCATTGGTCACTTATCTTTCAAAATCTCCATTTTTTTTATTTTTATTTTTTATTTTTTTGTGGAGGGATACAGTATCCACACAAGTTCCATATGTTTCTTTTTGTGTAAAGTACAGAAGTATTGTTGTTCTTCCTCAAGGGTCACAATTTGGTCCTCGCCTATAGGGTTATGCTGTGATTTGCATTTAGTCAATGTGGCAATAGCCAGGAATAAGGTGACTACCATTATTACACTTGTGTGTTTCCTCTTGCACATTTTTCCCCAACAAGTCCTGAATAATTCTAGTTTCTTCCCATATTTGTTACTATTCTCCCATGGGCTTTACCATCTATCGTATATCTGGCTTAGAACCCAAAGGAAAAAAAATGACTCATATGATGAAGGTCTCCAATTTGAATCTGGATTCTTAGATAACAGTTATGGAGGCCTTCTCAAGTTATGATAAATAGACTATCCATGCCTGGTGCTGGAAACCACCATACACTTTTCAGGCTACCTGTATTATCACTAGAGACATGGAAAATAGAACACAAGGAACCTATTGGATTGCCACAGAAGCTCTCACCTATCCTCCTAGTAATGCTGGACACAAGTGTTTAGAAATCGTTTGATTGTTTTGACTCTGATATCAGGATTTGGTTTTAATGCACTTAAACATTGATTTTATTTTGTTTTCATAGACACTTTCCTCACTATCTGATATTCCTACTGCCATATAATATACCTATTCTTGCCTAGATTCAACAAATGATTTACCTGATCCTTTGTGAACAAAAAGTAGGTAAAAATTGTTTATATAATCAAAAACAAAAAAGTATTTCTTATTTTTGTGCACAAGAGTAATACCAACAAAGATTCTTTTCAAAAATATTTCATTATAGAATTTTTAATAACATTATTTATATATCATTTGTACAACTTTATTGTACAACATACCATACTGCATTATGTGCTCACCACACAAGTCCCATCTCTGTTCTTGCATATTTGATCCCCTTTGCACTCCTTATCCTTCATCATGCTTCTTTTATTTTGTAAACACTGTGATTTTGTCTGTGTGTTAGAAACTTTGTTCATTTAGTTTTGTATGTGGTTTTACATTCCACACATGACAGAAAATACAGTGTGACATTTTATCATCTAGGTTAAGGAAACTTCCACTTTTAAACTTCCTTTTGAGGAGCCTTATCAGACACACACATATTTTTGTATATTTTCCCCCACTGAATGAGTACTGTCTAACAAACTCTCTGAAATTAATAACAAATATATATATTTTAAAGAAAGGTACATTATATGTTGTGCAGAGTAAAAGCTACAAACAAAACCAAAAGACAAAAAAAACACCTCTACATAGATAAAATTATGACAGTTAACAGAGAAAACAGGCATGAGTGTAGATATGGTGATTGAAGGGGTCATATACAATAAAAATAGACTCTGTATCGTGAGCACCTAATAGGGTATGCTGAGTTGTATTATAAATTTACATAATAGGATTTATATATTTTTATTAATGTGTTGCCCGAACAGTTAGTGATGAAATAATTTTACAAAGAAATATTCACACCCTTCCTCTAGTTTAAACAGAGACTTTTTTTCTGTTTTTGAATAATATGAACATGTTTTTATTTACTTACTTTTTGTACACTATAGATCAGGTAAGACAGGTCAGTAGCAGGTGTGCTGTATGGCATTAGTCATCTGACAGTTAAAGATGAATAGTGTTTGTGAGAAAACAAAACAAAACAAAGCAATTTTTAAGAGTTAAAAAAAAAAAGTTCTGAATCCAGAATCCAATCAAGACAAGTTTTAAATATTTGGCTATAGTATTACTGGATGCTCATTGTGGTAATCATATGTGTGTCCTGGTTTCTAGATTACATATCTTGTGGTGTTGACATGAACATTCTGAAAATTTCTGAGTGGTACACAATACCAGACATGGATGGTTTAATCAATTTATATCCTAGGCTTAAGATTCAATTTGAAAGCTTCAGGATATAAATAAACATTTTATCTCAATGGTTCCAATGCAGATTTGAGGAAAATTGAAAGGCTGATGGTATATTTATAATGGATATTGAAGGAAACTAGAATAATTGAGGACTTGTCACAGACTGGAGAAATGTGCAAGTGGAAACACACAACATGAATCATGTCAGTGACCACTCCTGTAGAAGTTGCCACCCTGACTAGACTCAAATACAAGGAGGATGCTAAGGTAAGGGGCAAAATTTGACAATTGTGTAAATTTGTAACTCTTCAGAATGTCTACATTAGTCCTATAATTTATTAAGCAGAAAAATATAAAATATGTGTTGAAATAATTAAAGTTGAGGGGAAATGTTAAAAGATATATATAATTGAAAGGCTCAAAATATATTGATTTGTACTCACTGGATGAGTACAAGTTATTGTATTTATATTTGCATTTATGTCCTCTAATTGGGACATTAGTAAGGGCTCTAAATTTTATTGAGATGGTTTTCATTCAAATGCATACAATGATGGAATAATAAGTGTGAAAGAACATATCCAGGGTGTCATTTGGATATGGAGAGGCAATTCAAAGCACTAGGCAGGTAGGAATGTGGAGTGGATGGATCATTTTTGTCCTACTGCAAATTTGGGGAATATCCACATGGCATATATATCATAATACATTCAGAAACATATTGAAGGGGGGAAGCATATTTTCAAACACAGTGTAGGCCAGACCTTGGGAGCTGAAGCCAGCCTACCCTTAAAATACAAATATAATGGGAGACATTGGATTACATTGGATTACTGAGTGGCAGGGCACAATGGGGACTATCCATTTATTAAACTCAATATAGATCTGATCATGCTAAATGTCAGCAAATCCATCAGAATCTAAGGAGTTTGGCAGACTCTGACATGCATTGTTGGCTATACAATAATGTTGTTCCTATAAGTGAAGACAACAATCCAATTACATTCATCTTCTATCCATTGAGGCAGAAATATTATAGGATGGCCCACAGTTCTGGCATACTAGGTTCTGGCACTCTCTAGGGCCCTGGCAACTGCCAGTAGAGTAGATCCATGTTTCTTTATTTTGGCCAGAGGCAGTTTCTGTCTTACATGTCCTAGGAATGAAAGAAGTTCTGTTTTCAATTTTCAGTTATACTTTTAATCAAGCATTTGTACCCTACTATTAGTCACAATTGAAAAACTATATGACATGGTGGTTCTTTACAACCTGGGATTCCCCTCTTTACATTTGCACCATCTACCATCCTGTATTCACCAGCCATGGACTCTATTGGAATTTCTCTGCAATCCTGCTGACTACACCAATTGTTGTGCAATAAACCTATTTTCAAGAAGTCCTCAGAATATTATTTGCCAATTCCAATGAAATTAAAGGGAGGATGTGGTGGAAAAGCAAGTGTATGAGGACTTGGGCACCAGGTAAGGGCTGCCAATCATCACTGGAACCAAGGCATTGTTAAAAATTAGCTATGTAGAGAACAGAAGAAAATTGCAAATAGTGTAACAAATTATGCAGGCAATGTTGATGAGCTTATTTGCAAGTTGTGCCTGAACAAAAATTAAGTTTTGAAATTCCAGACTTACATTATATAACACTTTTCTTGCCCATTTCTTAATAAAGAAGCTAATAGGGCACCATATTCTGGCAGAACATTAATAGGCGACCTTCATTTTTTCCATAGAGGTGAGGGGGAATTTTGGATCTGACCAGGAGCACATGTTTGCACATACCACTGAAAATTTGATTCCAATAAACCTCCACTAGTAAAAAGTTTCTTTTTCACATTGAGCAATGCATTTATCTGAAGGGTCTGCGCTCTCTTCAGTTACTTTGCAGTGGGTGATAAGCTGCCACAATTATTGAGAAAACCCAGGAATTCCAGGGGGAGCAACTGCCACACAGCAGTGTGGAGAAAACAACCTGACACAATGCTTTTTGGCATAAATATTCTACAAATAGTGTAGCCATGAAAACATGGGCTTCAGTATTAGCCCCATTGCCGTATTTAGATACCTGTGCTTATGTAGAATATAAAACCCCATTAACAGGAACAAATGTGATATCTTCCATGCTACTCTGGATAATCTATGCAGAGCACAATCACCTGCTTACATTGGTAAATTTGCAGCTCAGAATGACTGTTCGCATCACCCAAGCTAGGAAAATGGCTGGGCACTAGAAAATAATTAATTTATTTGAGGTATTTACCTCAGTTTCTTTACCTGGAATAGAGGCCTCTGCTCAGCTTTTAAAGTAACATGCTTTGTAGGGGGACCCTAGAGGCACTGAAGAAAGTGATGCATTCACTGTGCAATAGCCATGCTCTATAGAAGTGGTTTTCTCACTCTGGCAGTAACAAAAGAGACACTGGTGCTGAAAGAAAAAATTGCAACATAAAAAGTGGTCTAAGCCCCCAAGAGTGTAGAGATATTTACAGGGATTCTTAAATTTATGCCTAGGAAAAGGAAATGTTGGAAACCACTTTGGACGTTCTCTCTCTGTGCTCTTGTGGACATTTTATTGGTCTTGAAAGAGAGTACCCATGCTAATTTTGTGACCATTCATATTTTGAATTCTAAGCTTTATACTAAAGAGACAGAAGGTCTGAAATTTAAAGAATTAAGACATATTGAGAGTACATCTGCCACCACCACCCCCCATATTTGGAAGGTTTTTCCTCTGCATTTTCATCAGAGAAAACCAAACATACCCACCTCCTCACTTATATAAAACTAAGACCTTAGATCAGGTGAAAGGAATTGGACAGTACTATGTGTCATGAAGGTACTGGCAGCCACAATAATAGGTACTGCTGAGTTTATAGTCCAGTTCTGGCTTCTTGGGACACCTGGGCAGCTGAAGGAATCTAGAAAGTTCAGTTCTGGTAAGTAGCTGAAAGTAAGATCTCTATGAAATACTGTGTTCTAAAAGATTGTCTCAGTTTTTTCACCTCAGAGCCAGCTAGATTGTTGTAAGCCCTCATACCACTCCGCCCTTCAATGTGAACATACCAGAATAAAAATTGCCAACAATCATGCAATCTGTGAAAAGTAATAACATAGTAGATGAACATTGTACATGTCAGCCCACAGAATCCCAGGCAGTATTGCAGAAAAATGTAAATGTCTGAGCAGAATTGTATTCCTGAGACAATTGTGTTTGTCTCAAAGGAGACGGACAGGGCTAGTTCCTTCCTTTATGGTCTGTTCATAGACAGAGGAAAACCAACCAATTCTGTGAAGCTGCTACAGGAGAACAGAGTACTTTGGCAACTTTAGCCCCAAATACTGTGGTTGTGAAGCACTGCAAACAGTAGAATCCTCCCATGCTACTAAACCAACTCATAGGTTGGATATCCAGCTGACTGAACAAGGGGTCAGTTGAATATCTTCCATGCTATTTTGTGTTACCTATGCATAAGTGAATCACGTTATTACTTTGGTAAATTTTAACAGAAAATGGGTGTCCATTCCGGTAAAATTTGAAATGTTGCTGTAAAATACAAAAGAAATTCTTGATCAGACTTTAATGATTCTGGTTCTTCCTAGAACAGAGTTCAGCTTTGAAAACCCAAGCTTTGTAGAGCCCATCCATTTACACTACAGAAGGTGTCACGTGCACTGCTATAAAACACAGGAAGCATATAAAAATAGTCAACTTTCTCTCAAAAGAGTGAGATAGACTATTGCAAGAGATATGATATATTACTGACTCAAATAGTAGCCTATCCAGGCACCCACAATGTGTGAAGGAATTACATGTCTTTTAAGAGAATTTTATGGCTGTGATCTTCTGTTAGACCCTTTCCAGGTATATTAACACCCTGTGGTCTTATGGAAAATCCACACCTCCCACAGCCTTTTCCCAGCCCTTGATAGTGAGTCTTCCATTTGAGTTTTGAAATCCTGCACACAGATTCTGAGGCCTGAGTCCCTGTAATGAAATTTGAAAAACAAATCCTGCATTCTGGAGATCCAGAAACACTCAGAAAATTCTTATGTTCAAAATTTTGGATTGGTCTACTTTTCTGAATTCTCAACAGGAAATCATAAATTTAACAGTTACCAACAATTACCATTCTGAAACAGAAAAGATAAAGTCTGATGAAAGGAAATGTAGAATACTTTTTGTCTAGGGTGGAGTGCCAGCACACTGTATCTGTTTTTCTTGCTGAGCTTAAAGGCAGGGTCAGGCTACCTGGGGAACAAGGAAAGGTTTGGTCCTGTTCAGTAGATAATTTAAAAACCCTTAGCAATACTAGGTACTGTAAGGTTGCTTTATTATGTATGTATGTATGTATGTATGTATGTATGTATGTATTTATTTATTTATTTGAACTTATGACCAGCTAGTATATGTATGGCATGGGGAATATGCCTCACTGTTTTTATTAAAACAGAGGTGAACCTGTTTTGTGTTAATGTTGGCATCTACTCTGAAATGCAAAATGATGCCATTTACAAGGATAGCATGTTGTAATCTTCCCTATTTAATACATGTTTCCCTAACTAATTATAGCCTCTGCTAAAAAAGATGTGCCAAAATCGTGCTTGGTTGGAATGAATTCTAAGAGTGTTCCAACTACATGTATTACACAATGAGCAGATTATTCAAACCCTAAAACTGCACTGTACTAGATAGAGTTTACTAGATAGAGTTTACAGTCCAGGCAGCACAGCTCAGTTGTTGAGTATTGTCCTATGATCCAGGAGACAATGGTCTGATTCCAGTTCAGGCACATGCCCAGGTTTTGGGCTTGATCCCCAGCAGGGGCCATACAGGAGGGATCTGATTAAAGAATCTCATCAAGGATGTTTCCCCCCTCCCTCTCTTTTGCTCTTTCTCTGAAATCAATAAAAAGGAAAAAAGAAGAAAATATGGAAATACAGTGCCTTTTGAGGGAGGAGGGAATATGTCTAAACAATAATTATACGTGTTGTATGTGTGAAAAAATAATTTGTTAAAATCCTGTTTGAAACCAACGAATTCTAAGAGTGATTATACACTTCAATGAACTATTTACACAACCCACTAGCTCAATGAAATACTGAATCTTGACTGCTCCAAATACAGTTGTAGTATTTATAAGTGTATTGATTATATGTTATGCCAAAGATTAATGCTAGCATTAAATTTTGGGAGTAGGTCTCACTCTCTGAAATTTATTGATAGCATGCCCATATCCTTTTACAAATATTATAATATAATGCCATTTATGAGGGAATCATTTATGCACATTCATTACATCTGTAAGTTAGGTCACATCATTCCTTACCACAGGTCTATGATGAACCAGGAATCTAGTGTATTGAAGTAGGGCCTGAGAGCTATTTGTCCACACCTTGAATAGTATCTCTGCCTTTCAAGGTTTTCCCAGGATTGAGCATGTATGAATGATTTTCAATTGATGTTTAATCCTCCTGTGCATTTCTCTTTATGACTGTGTGTGACATCACATCCAGTCATAAGGTACATCTCAATTTGAATTGTAACTTGGTGGCCCATGATTAATCATTTCTTCTTTGAAACCAATTGCCCCTCATATATGGCACTGCCTGGAGCTTTAGAAAAGAAGAAACTCACCTATGATTCTGTGATGGACTTCTGTCAGTGATTGGATAATTTGATTCCCTACTGGTCTCTTGGGGTCAGGATCCCTATTGAGTTTGGCCTCTGGTATTAATTCTTTCACAGCCCAGCTCTTTCCAAATTAGTGAGCCATAATTTTCAAGTTTAAGAGCTGCTGTGTATAATTCCTACAGTTTTTCAGTGGCACAGGTGGAAGTAATATCATGGAGGAGTTTGTTTCTCCATGTCCGGGTCTCCCTAAACTTTCTCTAAATGAAACAAATGATGAGGATTCTTAAAGTCTTACTTTCTGTGTGGTGATTTTACATAATGAGTGATGGTCAACCATATCACTATATTTATATAAAATATTTTTTTTGCAAAATTTGACTCAAAAGGAAGCAAACAGTACTTCCAATGAACAATAACTATTTGTGGATGACCTTAGGACCTTGGTGGAATATCCTGAGTATCTACACTGTGATTCAGTTCCAGATCTTCCTAACACACCTAACAGAATCTGGCAGTGGAATCTGTAGGACCATCAAATCTGCTACAGTATGAGGCCCATATTTCAAAGCATCTTATAGAGAAGCCAAATTTATGACTCAATGGGTAACATAACACACAGGGTATAATGGGAAGCTCAGGTTTCACAAGAATTTGTTTCCCCATTGTTAACCATTACTTCTTTAAAACCTAGTAAAATCGTTGGGACAAATCTGGCCATTTTCATGGTTGAAGACAACCCACTCAACTGAATCTTGCCCCACTATTGTTTGAGTGCTTTGGGCTCTAGAGTAAATGGACACCACATATGGTTCACAAATGGACTGCCACCAGAGCCTAGAACCCTTGCTTATCCACAGGACTCTCAAACTGAAGATTTGTATGGACCTTGGCTTTTATGCTTACCTCTTGTCCACTGTGTACAATCTTGTCAAACTTGATAATACAGTCTGCCAGCTTCTACCTTCAATTCCAGCTGTTTCTCAGAGACTAAAGAGGAATGAACATAGTGCAGGGATTGCTGCCCAGTGTTCTTTTATTCATGCACTTTTCAATCATTAACATTAAAGATGAGGGGGAATGCTAAATACTTGCTTTCTGTGTCCAGATGATTCTGTGTGTAGAATGATGTGCAAGCCACATAGCTTTACTTTTTGAAAAGAATATTCTTTGGTATATTACACTCAAAAGAAGGCCAAGATTTCAACAAAAAGCAGAAGTGATTTTTATTTTACTTTTAATTCTTTTTGTGGTTGATATTAAACATTGGTTAAAAATCATGAGTGTTGGGAGCCGGTGACATGTTTGGAATGGTCCACACCACCTGAGGGCCTGGAATCACAGACTCAACCATCCCAACAATTACCCTTTATGTTGGGAGCTGGCTACATGTCTGGACATGGTCCGCATAGCCTGAGGGTCTGGAGTCAAGGACTGAATCCTCCCCACAAGCTCCCATGAGGAGCCAAAATAAAGATAATTACCAGGGTCTGGGCTCATGCAGAAGGCAGGATGTTTATTCTCAAAGTGTTTATTCAGCCTTGAAAGAACTACTTTATATCACCCTCACCTCATTACCAGTTGTTTGTTACTCACTACATAATAAACGCATTGAAGCCATTTGGGCTGCTCCTCATTGGAGGGCAGTCCTCCTGATCACATAACTTTGTTTGTCTCTTTCATTCCTGCCACTCTAACTCAGGTTTGTTTGTCTTTCAGGCTGTTCCTGACAAGTTGCACCTGAACAGGGACCTGAGTATTTGAGGCTCAATGTAAGGTAAGATGAGGAACTCCTCTGTATGTAAGCAGCGCGTGCCAGCAAAGGAATTGAGGTAAGAAGAGCATTTTACTTTTATAGTCAGGAGTAAAATAAGATGGGGCAATCTAGTTCAACACAGAGGCTTTTTGCTAAAATGTTACATTTTATGTTAAGAACAAGAGAAGCAAAGGCTTCTGAAGAACATATTTTAAAGTTTTTAAAATTCATAGGATAGTCTGTTCTTGGTTTCCTGAAGAAGGTACAGTTAATATAAAAACTTGAGAAAAGGTAGGGGAACATTTATGAAACTGGTATCATGCCCATGGGCCATAAAATGTGCCCATGGATACATTCTCTCTCTCTGAGAGCCTAGTCCATGGTGCCCTTGATCCTAGTCATGAGTTTGAACATAAAACAGGGAGTATAGAATGAAAAGAGGAGGCTCCTATATTATAGGAAAAAATTGAAGGAGAGAAAGTACAAAGACAGGGGGGTAAGGATTCACAACAGGATACCAAAGAGCTCTCACCAGAAGAGCAGCGTGAATTAGATGATGCGGCTGCTCATTACAGTCATGATGATAATCTCTATCCTGCTATGACTAATACAACTAAGGAAGTAACTCCAGAGGTTATCAGGCAATTGAAGTGGTTGGTGCAATCATTACAAACTTTTGAACAAAACCCAACTTTCCCTTCTGCTTCACGTGCCTCTCCACGGAAAAGTGATTATCAGGAAAATTCTAAATTGAATAATTATAACAGGAGACAACATAAATTATCCATGTATGGAAAAACAGATATAGGATACCCTATCTCCACTGCAAAGAATGCTCTTGAAAGTGCAAGAGAGTGGCAAGGAGCAGTGAAATTCTGGGTTTCTCCTCTTTCCAGTCTCTGAGCAGCCAAACCCTAATAACCCTAATCAGGTGCAAAGATAGTACACCCCTTTGTCATTCAAAATGTTAAAGGAACTAAAAAAGGCTACAGCTCAATATGGGCCCACTGCTCCGGACACTTTGACCACCCTAGAAAACATTGCTACTGATGCTTTAACTCCTAATAACTGGAGATCTATAGCTAATGCATGTTTAGAAGGAGGAGGATATTTATTATGGAAATCAGAATTTTATGATTGTTGTCATGAAGCTGCAAACAGCAATAGAACAAACAATAATCCAATAACTTATGAGATGTTAATAGGAGAAGGGCCTCACTTAACCAATGATGCACAAGTAATCTACCCTCCAGAGGCTTGTCATACAATTAATGCACTGGCTCCTAAGGCCTGGTGTACATTGCCTACAGCTGGCAGAAAATCAGAAGAACTAGCCAAAATAAGGCAGGGATCTGATGAGCCTTACCAAGATTTTGTTTCCAGATTGCTTCAGGCAGTTAATCTCTTAGTGCCTGACAGAGAGGCAGAAATGTTGCTAGTAACACGGTTGGCTTATGAGAATGCAAATCCAGCATGTCAATCCACTTTTGACCTTGGAAAAAGATGGGTTCATTATCAAATTATGTATGTCTCTGTGCTGATATTGAATCATCATATATACAAGGGCTGACATTACCTGCAGCACTGCAAGGAACAGCTATTCAAAGAGTAATGGAACAGCAACAGAGAAATAAAGGAAAAGTAAGAGGTAATCGCTACACCTGTGGCAAGTCAGGGCATTTCAGTAAGGAATGTAGAAAAGAGATAATAGCAATGAACAAGTAAAACAACCAGGATTGTGCCCAAAATGTAAAAGAGGAAAGCATTGGGCTAATAGGTACAGGTCAAAAATTGACACAAATGGCAAACCTGTACAGCAGTTGGGAAACTACAACAGGGGGCAACCTAAATCCCATAAACAATCGTGGCAATGTCAATCAACCCACCCCAGGATTACCAGGGACCAAACAAGGAACACAGGACCTATAGAGAGCCATGCCAGGAAGCATAGGAATGGACCTCAGTCCCATCACCTGCTATGTATTAATACCTGATACGGGACCCAAGCCATACCCACAGGGGCATACAAGCCTCTGCCAAGACACGCTGTAGCCCTATTATTAGGACATGGCGGGTTAACAATGAGAGAACTTCAAGTTTATCCAAGTGTGATAGATTATGACTATAATGGGTAGTTAAAGGTCATGTGTATAGCTCCTCTTAATATCATTACATTAACCCCTAAAATGAAAATCACACAATCAATATTATTACCCTTTAAGAAGATAGGAAGAATTTTATCTCAACAGGATAGGGGAAACCATGGTTTTTGCACTTCTGATAGAGCTTATTGGATTCAAACACTGGGGTCTGAGATACTTGAAAGGGAACTGATGATTAATGATAAAAAATTTAATGGGTTGCCTGATACCAGGCCTGATGTTTCAGTAATTAGTCAGTTATACAGGCCATCCCAGTGGCCTGTGCAACTTGCTATAACTTCTTTGCAAGGAATTGGACAGACTCAATCTCCACTGCGAAGTACACAGATACTTACGTGGTGAGATGCAGAGGGAAAGACCAGTACATTTCCAGCTTATGTATTGCCTTTCCTGCCATGTAATTTATGGGGCTGTGATGTTCTGAAGGATATGGGAATGTTATTGTATACCCCAAATACTAAGATAACTAATCATGTTAGACCAAGTTTACATACCAGGGAAGGGTTTGGGCAAATATGGCCAGGGGATGGAACAATCCATTCCCTGCAAAGGCCAGCTGACAAAACAAGGTCCTAGCTATGATCCAAATTTGTCCTGAAGTCACTGCTATTCCTGTTTCACTTACAGCTGACCCTATTACCTGGACATCTGACAATCCTGTATGGGTGGATCAGTAGCCTTTATCAGAGGAAAAATTTCAAGTTGCCCAGCGATTGGTACAGAAACAATTATCTCACAGGCACATTGAGGAATCTAATAGTCCTTGGAATACACCTATATTTGTTATTAAGAAAAAAATCTGGGCGGTGGAGGCTATTGCAGGATTTAATAGCAGTAAATAAGACTGAAAATTATGGGGCCTTTACAACCAGGTTTGCCCTCTGTGATGGTCATTCCTCCAGGATACCACTTAATAGTATTAGACTTTAAAGACTGCTTTTTCAACATCCAGTTATACCCTACAGATTGAAAAAGTTTGCCTTCAATGCTCCTTCAACCAATTTTAAGGAACCAATGCAGAGATATCACTGGAGAGATTTGCCCCAGGGCATGGCAAATAGTCCCACATTGTGTCAAGAATTTGTGGCTACAGTTTTAAAGAGATTCAAAAGATACATCCAGAAGCCTATGTAATCCACTATATGGAAGATGTTTTAGTGGCTCATCATGATCCAGAAAACTTAAAAGGGATTTACTCAGAGTGGGGACTTCAACTAAATAGACTTGGCCTTGTCAGAGCCCCTAAAAAGATTCAACAGACCATGCCTCATAATTACTTAGGGAAATTGACAGAAGGACAGAAAATAAGGCCACAAAAATTTCAGTTCAGAACAGATAATATATCCACCTTGAATGATTGCCAAAAACTTTTGGGGACATTAATTGGATAAGGCCTTCTTTAGGCTCAAACATTGGTGAATTAAAACCACTATTTGACATACTCCATAGCAACCCTCACCCTGGTAGTCCTCAAGAATTAACCATTTAGGGACAACAGATTTGAGAGATGGTAGAAAAAGCTATCTCACAACAACAGGTAATTAAAATTAATTACTCAAACCTCTGACAACTGATTATCTTACCTACAAATTATTTGCCTACTGGGTTGTTTTGGCAAGAAGCTCCAATAGAATGGATTCATTTATCTTCCTCCAGGAAAAAGGTAATCGCACCTTATGCCATATCTGTGGCCCAATTAATATTGCGGGGAAGAACAAGAGCTATAGGGTTATTTGGGAAACAGCCTGCCACTATTATTGTGCCTTACACTTCCATGCAGCAACAGTGTTTTTAGCAAGATGAAAAATTATGACAGATCGCTTTTACAGAATACAGTGGACAGATCAACTGCCATTATCCATCACATATTTTATTACAGCTATTCATTCAAAACCCTGTGATATTCCAAAAAAATATCTCTAAAGAACCTCTGTCTGGTGCTCTCCTAGTGTTTACTGATGGGTCAACATCTGGAATTGCCAGCTATGTCATCAATAATCAGGGCTATAGATTGAATTCTAAAGAAACTCCTGCACAGAGAGTAGAGTTCATAGCTGTCATTGCAGTATTTAAATGCTTGCAAGATGTAAAATTTAATTTGTACACAGATTTCAAATACATTGTATCTGTCATTCAAGGCTTGGAGACCACTACCCTGACTGATAGTGATCCCTCTATAGTAATAACTGCTCTCTTGTCTTTACAGCAACTGATTCAGCAATGAACCTTACCTTGTCTTGTGGGACATATCAGAGCTCACTCACATATACCTGGACCTTTAGCAGAAGGAAATGCAGAAGGAGACATGTTGACTCATGGCAATTTCTCAGTTATTTTCTCTACTGAGCAAGCATGAGCTTCACATGCTCTGCATCATCAAAATGCTTCGGGTTTAAGAAAACAATTTAACATTACTCCTGAAGCTGCCTGACAAATTGTAATGTTGAAACTGTCCTAAGCATATGTCACTTGTATCTCAGAATGGTGTTAATATGCAGGAATTGCTCCCAGGACATATTTGGCAAATGGATATTACTCATATAGCTGGATTTGGTTGCCAATCATTTATGCACGTCACAGTGGATACTTATTCTAGATTTTTAGTGGCAACTGCATGCACTGGTCAAAATACAAAACAGGTTATTTGTCATGTATTACCATGTTTTTCTATCTTGGACATTCCAAAAATTATAAAAACTGACAATGGGCCTGCATATACTAGCAAAATTTTTACAGAGTTTTGTGCAACTTTCCAAATTACTCATATCACAGGCATTCCTTATAACACTCAGGGCCAGGGAATAAAGAAGTGAGCTCACAGGACCTTAAGGACTCAAATTGCAAAAGTAAAGAAGGGGGAATATACTGGCCATTTTCCTAATATTATACTTAATCTCTCTTTAATTACCCTTAATTTTTTACATTTGGATGCAAAAGGTTTCTCAGCAGCTGAGCAGCATTGGAGACCCAGCAATGAAAATATGCTGAATTTAAGTGGAGAGATCTGCTCACCAAAGAATGGATGGGATGGGATCCTGTGCTTATCAGAAGGCATTGTAATGTTTGAGTGCATTGTAGGAATCAGAAGGAACGTAACTGGTTACTGGAGATGTTGGTAAAACATTTTGGAGGTGACTGATCTAAATGGCAGAATGAAGACACTCACTATTCATGATTCTTGCCTGTACCTCTGCAGAAGACCTCTGAGAGCAGAGGGACTCAAGAGGCAGCTGTGCTGACATGGGGCCAGACTAAGAAACCATATAATCACTCTGAATTGGGGTGGGATAGGATTATAAACCATGGTATGGGGATATGGAGTCAAGATGATATATCTATTGATGTTGCCACTTACATGCTGATATAAATGCTTTAGAATCTACTCGTCCTCTAGATACCTCACCTGCAGACTTAGCAAAAGAACTGTTTGATAAGTTTTCTAATATCTCTGGGCATTGTTTATCTTCATTATTCTATTCTGGTAGTATGTTGTTGTCTGTAGTGTTAATATTCCTATGTTTATTCCCAGTCTGTATCCAAACAAGAATGTGGAGCATCTCAGAGCTGCAGACAGGAGTCTATTGGCTCAAATTAAAAATTAAAGAAGGGGAGATGTTCGAGCTGGTGACCTGCCTGG
This sequence comes from Miniopterus natalensis, assembly GCF_001595765.1. The sequence continues at coordinate 508,342 of NW_015504674.1, read as the reverse complement.
ATATGGCCCACACCACCTGAGGGTGTGGAGTCAAGGACTCTACCCTCCCCACAATTATCGTTGATGTTGGGAGCTGGCTATGTATCTGGTCGTGGTCCATGTAGCCTGAGGATCTGGAGTCAAGGACTCAATAGTCCCCACAAGTTCCCATGAGGAGCCAAACTAAAGATAATTACCAGGGTCAGGGTTCATGCAAGAGGCAGGATGTTTATTCTCAAAGTGTTTATGCAGCCTTGAAAGAACCACTTTATATCACCCTCACCTCATTACCAGTTGTTTGTTACTCACTATATAATAAAGGCATTAAAGCCATTTGTGGCTGCTCCTCATTGGATGGCAGCCCTCCTGATCCCATAACTTCGTTTGTCTCTTTCATTTCCACCCCTTGAATTCAGGTTTGTTAGTCTTTCTAGCTGGTTCCTGACAATGAGCATCTGCAGGTTCATTTGCCTACAGGTCTACCTACAGGTTCAAAGAGAAGCTATCTCTCTCAGGGGCACTTGTAGGACTATCAAGTTTCCTACAATGTATGGCCACAGTCAAAAAGCAGCTTGTACATCAACCAGAACATGTCACAGTGCACATTTTTGTCATGATCAAATTCAAAAAGAGCAGATTTCAGAACACTCATAAATTTTCTTGTGTCACATGATCCACTGAGATACATGTTGCCTCTATAATCCAAAGTCTCATTGGGATCTTGATTGAAGGCAGGACCAAATGTAACAAATTATTATTTTGAAAAAGTTACCTCTCCTACCCAATATCACTGGATCCAGTTGTATTTCTCTACATGAGAAGAATTATGAATTTTACCCACATTATTCCTCAATTTCTGACTTCTAAATTTGTTTCAAGTCTATAGTAGTACTCTTTCACTTACTAGGTGTAGAAGTTGGAATGCCATCCTTGTCCTGGAACAGCAGTTTCCAATCCTGTGGAGAGAATAGACAGTCAACACCTCTACAAACTAGATAAAAACAAAGGGCCATAGAGGAGATACACCCCAGAAGTAAAACAATGACATTATTTGCTGGCATTGTCATCTGAGCTAAGGCAAGTTTGATTGAACTTAGTATACTTACGGGTCAGGCTTTGTCGGAAGGCTACATGGGTACAAGTTGATGTAGACATTGAAGTTACACACGCCAAGTAACCAATAGTTTTAGCAGTGACAGACTGTATCACCTGCAGTTAAAGTGTTAATTCATGTAATTTCTGAAGTTTTTTATACTGCTCTTTTTATTTATTCTAATTCTTATCCGTTCTCTTCCTACTACAGCTCTTCTTCCTTCTCCTTTTCTATACGCTCATGCTCCTCAGGCTCCCCTTCCTTCTGGTCCTCCAACTCCTTCTCTACTTTTGATCCCTTATCCTCCTTTTCCTCCTTTCTCCCCTTGTCCTCCATCTTCTCTTATTTTTCTACTGTTTCTGTTCCACTTCCTGTTCTTTCTTCTTATTTTGCACAAGTCATATCAAAATATTAATGTGAAGGTGGTTAAACAGCACTCCTGCACCTTTCAAATACCTGATATATGTGGTATAGTTTTTGATATACGACTTTTAAGTATAGTCAGGTCTAATTAGTTCTGTTTAGACTTTGCAGCAATACTCATTCTCATTTTTAGGTAACTCACTGTGAGGACTTATTCTTCTACCCTGGCCTTTTTAGTTATACATTCTAGGTGCAGGGGGGATCACTAGATTGGTCCCATGACATTTGAAAACACTTTGTCTCCCCAGTGCTCCCACTACCACACTCCACTGAGTCACGTTACTGACTTCAGTGGTTACACACAACTGTGATACACAAAAGTTTATACTATTAGCATCTTATTTACATGCAAGGACTCTCAATTCCAATCTTCACACTGCCACACAAAAGCTCTCAAACTGACAATCTAGTTTGGCACCTCAGGGCTACCATTGTTTTCACTCCACTTTGAAACTATAAGTTGTTCAACAGCTCATACACCATTGTGAACCTTAGGGATCCCATTGCCCATGGTCTACTCTGTCACCACAGAGATCATACAGCCTACAATCCACAGTGACACGCAGGGCATCAACTTCCCACACTCCACTGTGAAATCTTCAGACTCTGATACCAAAACACTAAAATGTTACACAAGAAATCCTACTGCCCAAATCGACTTTCATACTTTGGGGCACATACATCCCATAGCCTATTGTGACCTACCAAATCTCTTAATGCCCATTGTCCAATAAGGTGCATCAGGATTTTCACTGTACTCACACATGTCTGAAACCTTCAGGTCTCCCATTGCACACACTTCTTTGTGAACATCTGTGCTCCCACTGCCGACATTTCACTGTTAAATCCCATGCCTCCCAAAGATTATAATTCACTGTTAACCATCTGGGCTTTCTAGCCTATATTATAATGTGACACCAGAGGTAAATAATTGCACATATTGGATTTAACCGCCTATTTATACTACTGCACACAATTGCCTTTAAGCATCGGGGCTTCTAATTTCATGTCTCTATCACAATGCAAGTTTCATGAGGTTAATACACCACTGTTAAACTCGCAGTCTCTCACTGCCCTAATTTCACTGTGGCACCTTCAGCGCTCCCATGCACAGCTATCATTTGTGAACACCTTGTCTCCCAATGAATACGTTCTGCCCCAGTCCATCTAGGGATCCCAATGTCCACACAAGTATGTTAAAACCCAGAGTGTACACTGTCCACATTGCATAATGACAACACATGGATTTTACTGCCCACACCCCAGTGTAACAGACCACCCTTCTCACTCCAAATATGACCTTTCACCTCTACAATATTCCTTCATGCATTGATGAATGGTATACACTGTGGAGACTCACAGAGTGTGGAATAGAACTCATACGAACAATACACTCAAACATTCTCAACTCTCTGTTTTGAACTCCTTCTTAAGTATTGAAAAAAATTACAGTTGGAATTTCCATGTCACATTTATTGGTCCATCATTAGATGCACTTTTCACCAAATTTTCCAATAAACACTTAGAGGCTTTGTTAATGAAAGAAGCTGCAGATATAAATGCACAATCTCTGTCTGGTGGTCCCAAATTAATAGAGTGATTTTTATCCAAATTTGGGGGTTTTAACATTGTCCCTGCACACTAATTATTTTAAAATATATTTCCAATTTTTCTCCTTGTGTAAAATACAGGACTAAAGTAGTTCTTCCATAGTGTAGCACACATTATCAAGTCTCACACTTTGTCTAGGCATTTAGGGTGCCATTGGGTTTTTTGGTCTATTCATGCTGGTCAAAGCCACAGGAGAAGTCACTATCATATTGCACTTGTGTGTTTCCTATGGATCATTTCTCCTGTCCCTGACAAACCCTGAATTATTTTAGTTTCCCTTGATAGTGATCAAAATTCTGCAATAATCTTTCTAAATTTTCTCATGTCAGGCTTGGAACCACTGATAGAACGTAACCACTTCCTATCTTGTAGCTCTTAAAGGTGAATCTGGAGACTAGACAATTGACTGTTAATTAAGTGATCCAACTCTAGTGATGATAAAAACATTTCTTTGGCTGATGCTGGGACCAATTAGAAATTTTTAAGAATGTCTGTGTCATCACCACAAACATGGAAACTAGGACCCAGGGGACACATTGAATTGCCATGGTGGCCCTCTCTTCTCAACCTAGTAATGCTGTAGCCCAGTACTTAGAAATTGCCTTGGTTGGTGGGAGTATGGATTCAGAAGTTGGTTTTGTAAATCTTACCTATTGATTTTTCTTTCTTTTTATAGACACTGTTCCTCACTAACTCTATGATGTCTGGGGCCCTATAGTTAAACTTTTGCTGCTCTGCTTCAACAGATGATTCAAGTGATCCGTATTTAACAAAGAATAGATAATAGAAATATATTTATTATTAAAAACTTAAAAATGTCCTCTTTCTTGAACAAGGATGTGCCTAACAATGTTATTATTTAGTTATATATTTTATTATTAAATTTTTTGGTAACATAGTTAATAACATTATATAAATTTACTTGTACAACATATCCATCTTTGTTACATTGTCACCACAAAAAGTATAGTCTACAGCAACGAATAGAGAACTTGGTGGAGGAAATAATTATAGAAAACTTCCCTAGGCTGGTGAAGGAGAAAGCCACACAAGTTCAGGAAGCACAGAGGGTTCCAAACAAGAGGGATCCAAAGAGACCCACTCCAAGACACATCATAATTAAAATGGCAAATGTCAAGGACAAAGAGAAAATATTAAGGGCTGCGAGAGAAAGACAAGCAGTGACCTACAAGGGAACCCCCATAAGGCTGACAGCTGACTTCTCAACAGAGTCTTCAGGCCAGAAGGGAGTAGCATGAAGTTGTGCAAGTAATGAAAAGCAAGAATGTGCTACCAAGATTGCTTTATCCAGCAAGGCTATCATTTAAATTTGAAGGTGAAATAAAAAGCTTCCCAGACAAAAACAAAAAACAAAAAAAAACATAAAGGAGTTCAGTTCCACTAAACCAGCATTGCAAGAAATGCTAAAAGTACTGCTTTAAGAAAAAGAAAGAATAATGAGAGAAAGGTACATCAGCATAAAGGGGGGAAATGGCATTAAATAAGTTGATCTCAACAGTAACCTTAAATGTAAACAAAATAAATTGTGCAATCAAAAGATAAAGGGTAGCTGAATGTATAAGAAAACAGGACCCAAATATATGCTGTCTACAAGAGACCCACCTGAGAGGAAAGGCTCACACAGGCTAAAAGTGAAGGGATGGAATAAAATAGTCCATGCAAATGGAAAGGAAAGCTGGAGTAGCAATCCTTATTTCTGACAAAACAGTCTTCAAAATAAAGACCATAACAAGAGACAAAGTCATTTAGGTTTCTGAGTTGGGAGACTTCCATTCTCAATATCTGGCCTTCAGAGATGTGTCCTAATGCAGCTCTTCAAATGTGCTGTTTTCACCTCTACACTATATTTCTTAATGCATTGGTGAATTGTATGCTCTTTGGAGACTCACAGAATGTGAAATAGAACTCATGAACAATCCACTGGAGCATACTCTTCTCCCTAAGTTTTTAAACTCCTTTTTACATATTAAAAGAAATGACAGTTGGAATTCCCATGTCTCATTTATTGGTTTATCATTGGATGCACTTTTCACCAAATCTTTCCAATAAACATTTAGAGGCTTTGTTAATGAAAGAAGCTGCAGATATAAATGCACAATCTCTGTCTGGCAGTCCTAAATTAATACAGTCCATTTTAGCAACATTTTCATGGTTTTTACATTGCCACAGGAGAAGTGACTAGGCTATTGTCCCTGTGTGTTTTTTATTGATCGTTTTTCCAGTCTATGACAAATCCTGCATTATTTTAGTTTCCTTTCATATTGGTCAAAATTCTGCAATGAATATTTCTAAATTTTCTCACATCAGGCCTTGAACCACTGATAGAATATAACCAACTTATGTCTTGAAGCTTTCAAAGGTGAATCTAGAGTCTTGGATATTAATTAAGTGATCCATCTCAAGCGATGACCAAAATATTTCCAGGCTGATGCTGAAGCCAATCAGAAATTTTTAAGAATGTTTTTAAGAATGTCATTGCCACAAACATAGATACTAGGATGCAGGAACACATTGAAATGCCACGGTGGCCCTCACTCCTCCATATAGTGATGCTGCAGCCCAGTATTTAGAAATTGCCTTGGTTGGTGGGAGTCTGGATTCAGAAGTTGGTTTTGTAAACCTTAACCGTTGATTTTCTTTTTTAATTTTTCAAAGACACTGTCCCTTACTAACTCCATGATGTCTAAGGCCATACAGCTACACTTTTGCAGCTCTGTTTCAACAGATGATTCAACTAATCCTTATTGAACAAATTATAGATAACAAAAATATGTTTATTATTAAAAACTTGAAAATGTCCATTTTCTTCAGCAAGGATGTACCAGACATGTTATTACTTAGTTATATATTTTATTATTAAATTTGGTGATTTACATAATTATTTACGTTGCATAAATTTTACTTGTACAACATATCCATCTTTGTTGTGTTCTCACCACACAATGTCTAGTCTCCTCTCTCTTATTGTGTTTGACCCTTTTTTTTTTCCCTACTTGTCCTCCCTCATGCTTTTTACCTTATTTTAATCACCATGATTTGATATGAAGGTAAATTTTGGTTGTTTCTTTTGTTTGTAGTTTTACATTTCTTGTATGAGGGAAAATACAGAATATGCCACTTTTCTTTATTAATGAAATCTTCCACTCTGAAGATTAACTGCGATGAGCCTTAAGTGAGACAGTTATGCTGGAATATTGTTTCCACTGTGGAAGAACTGACCAATGAACATCTGCCCAAAATGAAATTTTGAAGATTATTCCATTCGGGCTTATTTCATGTTCCTGATTACAGTTACAAAGTAACAGCCAGGGCCATGAACCTATATCTACTTCTTTTTTTTTTTAAGTTTTTAAAAATATTACAGATGTCCCTTTTTCTCTCCAATGACCCATTCTACTGTGGGACTAAGTGGAGCTGAAAGTCACCTGTGACATGCAGAAGGACTTCAGCCAGACACTTGATTTCTTCCTTCACACGTGACCATGGAGATTCAAGCTCCCTATTATTCATTTTCCCTTATAGGTTTATTTCTTTCCCAGGACTCTAAAACCCAATGGACCATGATGATTATGTTGTCCAGTTTTTTGGTCCAGTTCCCACATTTCTGTATGACTCAGGATGTAAGAACACTGTGACAAGTCTTTCTTGACCTGTATTTTGGTCTCCATGCTCTTTCTCAGTCAGAACACTAAGGATGCAGAATATAGGTAAGCTAAAATGCATGTTTACTGGGTCCACATGATTTTGTAAGTTGAGTGTTGGTTCAATCATGTGGCTCGGTTTTTATGAAAGGATTCTGTTGCCCAATTTGACTTTAAAAGGGAAAAGAATTGTTATTTAAAAAAAAATAGTTGTTAGAAAATAATATAAAGGTCTTGTTGAATATCTTTAGCATCTACATTGTGATACAACAACAGGTCTTTGTAAAGCACCACAGAAAATCTGTACCTGCCAGGGAAACATATAGGAGCACAGTGTGGACCACAAGACATGGCCCAGGTCCCACAACAGCTAGTACAGCAGCCTTGATATGAAAGTGCTGTTTTGGTGGGGGACTCAACTTCTAAATGAGCAGATGTTCCAGTCACTCTGTAAATTTGCAGCAGTCATATGCTCCAAAGTGTTATATGCTGTCTCTAAAAACCAGACACCCACTTGGCACTGTGCTGCCATCTTAATTGCAGGTGGGGCCTGATGCCACAAATTGTAGTTTACCTTGAGAAAGTTACCTCACCTCCTGAATAACACTGAACCCAAATATAGTTTATAGTGAGAAGAAGTCTAAATTTTAGGCAGATATATTATTCAACCTCCAACTTTAAAAAAATATAAATTTAAAGTAGCACTCTTTCCCATCACCAGGTCCAGTCACTAGAACATGATTCTTCTAATCAACTAGGGGGAAGGACATCCTCAGGAAGGGAAAGGCAGAGAAAATCTCTGCAAAAGACATAAGGCTATAAATCTGAAAAACTGCAGAGGTAAGATAAACTATGTGTTGGCTTTGCCACTTGAGAGAAGGAAAATGTGTTTGAAATTTGGATACATTTGGCCATAAATTTGGTGAATATGTGTACATTGTTGATGTGTACATTGAATTTAATCAGTGTAATCAAGCTGCACTGCAGCAGGAGCTAGAGTCACTCATACTTAAAATATGGGTGAATTAAATGGATTTTCTAAGTTGTTTCTCCTTTTTTTATCCTCTCTCTTACACATTCACCACTGTTCCACCTTATTTTTCTACTCCTTTTCTCTTCTCTCCTTCTACTTCTCATCTTCCTCCTCTACTTTTGCTTCCCTCTACCTCCCCTCTTCCTCATCATCATCATCCTTCTTTTTATCCTAATTTTTCACAAGCCAAATTAAAAGGTTAATGTCCATGGGGTCGAATAAGCATTCCTGCATCTTTCTTATCCCTGATGAAGGAACAAACCTCTAATAATCATTTGAGTATGAGATGGAGCTTTTTAGTTAACACTAACTTAGGTATAGAAAGTTCTAATTCCTTCTTATTAGACTTTTCCACTGAGTAGCCCTAATTCCACAGAAATCCAGTATGGGTGTTCATTCCACTGCTATGGCTATTTTTGTTACACATTCTAAAAGCAGGAATCAAAGGTAGGTTTCCAAAGAAATTTGTACCTACTTCAAAATGGTCCTGAGCTAAAACTCATTCATAAGCAGCTGACCATCAAACCATCTTTGCCTTGTTAAAGGGCCAGAGTAAAATTTTTGTTTCTGAGAAAATATCATTTTAGAGCCACTGTTCTGTAGTTCCTGAATTATCCCTGCTTTCTTCCAAATACATAGTTATCCTGGTAAAAAAAAAAAAAAAATCTATAAGTCCCTTGGGAAAAAGGAAGAAGTACTTAACAGTATACATTGTGCTTATCTGCTCTGGGTCTTTTCTAGAAGCTCTGGCACATTCTGAATCCCCAGAGCTACCATGACACAAAAACCACATTGACACCAAGGGCTCCAACTGAACTCACTCTATTTTGAAAATCCCTGGATCCCACTGACAAAACTCCACAGCAATACCACAGGATTTTAATATCTACACCCAAATTAATACAGTCTAATGGGACACCTGAGATCTCTAAAGGGATCCACTCCATTATCACCTGAAACTAATGCCCCACTGTAACTCAACTGTGAAATCTTAAGTTTCACACTGCTGAAACTACCCTGTCACACCCTAGATATCCCAAGTCACACAATTCAGTTTTACCCCCACGGGATTGACTGCACACCCTCCACTGTGACACCCATAGTTTCGCCACTGTAACACTTCATCACTCATACAGCATACACTCCAATATGACTCACCAGGGACCACTACAGTTGTCACTCCACAGTGTCACCCATAAGATCCCACTGGAAATTAACATGTCCTACACTATAATTCCACTCTCCCACTGCACTATGGAACCCTAGCAGCCCTACTAACCACACTCCACTCAAACAACCCAACATCCCCTATCTTCACTTTCATATGTGAACCTCCAACCCCTCATCACTCAACTTCGATTTTGACAACCCACTATACTGTAACAGATGAGGACACTCAAGGCCCACACTCCATTGTGACACTGAAGGGATCTCACAAGCAGAATTCACATGAGAAATCCTAAGATTCACTCTGCTCTACCTCCACTGACTCCTCCCTCCACCCTCCCCAGATACCAAGCATTCCAAAATTTAATTTAACACAGGAGGGATCCCATTTTTCACACCACATTCTCACACCCAAAGATTTATACTCTCTACTTTCACAGCACAAAAGTTCCTCATCCATTCCTCCACTTGTGCACCACAGAATGCACCATGTTAGCACTTCACTGTTCTTCCTCTCACCTTCCTACTTTTCACTTCTGCTCTTCTAATCACGATCTTCCACAGCCCACCTCCACAATGACACCCTATAAATCCTAGTGCCCATGTTACAATGAGAGAGCTTCAGACCTCCATACTATATCTTGAAACCTGTGTTTTTCTACTTCCAAGAAAACACTTTGTCTTCCCAGGGCTCATGTTACCACACTCCACTGAGACAACTTAATGACTCTCAGTAGGTCATGCTACTGTGACATGCAATTATTTGTATTCTAACATGCATATTGACTTCAAAGGACTCTCAATTCCTATCTCCATATTGCCACACAAAAGCTCCCAGACTCACCATATACTTTGTTGCCTCAGGGCTCCCATTGTTTACACTTCACTGTGAAACTGTAAAAACTCCCAGAGCACAAACACCATTGTGAACCCAAGAGTTCCAAATTCCCATGTTCCAATTTGTTTCCAAAGTCCACAAACCAATTACACTGGAACACTGACTTACCTCACTCCACTCTGAAGCCTTCACCTTCTGATTGCCAAATCTCTAAAGGAAACACAAGAAATACCACTGCCCAAATCAACTTTGATGCCTTTGGGCACATAGTCCCCATAGTTTACTGTGAACACCAATACCTCTTATTTCTCATGATCCAATAAGATATGTCAGAGCTCTCAGTGTCCTCACTCATCTGTGACACCTTCAGGTCTCCCACTGATCACACTCCATTGTGAACATACATTCTACAACTGCACACTGTGAAACTCCATGCCTCCCAATGCCCACATACCAATGTTACACAGTTGGGCTCTCACAGCCCACGTTTCACTGTGACTGCCAAGGCATATTATTGCATATATTCCATTGTTACATCCTATGGCACCTACAGCACACAATCTACTTTGAGCCCAGGGTCCCCTCTGCCCATTCTCAAATGCGACACTCCAAGTATCCTGTGATCAACGCAGGACTGTTAAACTGAAGGACTCCCACTGTTTTTATTTCAGTGTGGCACATTCAGAGCTCCATTGCACAACAGTCTTTGGGAATGCCTTTTCCACCATTGAACACTTCCTACTCCAATCCATGTAGAATTACCGATGCCCAACACGTTTTTGACAATGCAGTGAGTACCCTATCCACATCCACAGTGAGAGCACAGGGCTTCCACTGCCCACACTTCACTGTCACACTCCAGCATTCCCTCTTTGACACACAACTATTGCCCCAAATCAAGTATCATATTCAAAGTTATTCAAGAAAAACCCCATGGATTTATAACCGCTCACGACTTGTACTCACATAGCTTGCACTCATTTTCATCTATCTTTCATTCAAGATTTTTTCCCTTTTTGCCTTTTTTCTGTGCACTACATAACTCATTTCTAAAAATACCTTCACCGCACTAGCTTCATGGCCTGCCATACAGGGTGTACAAATAAGTAATAGTACACTCTTATATTTGCTTTTGTTTTCTCAGTGAGTTCTCTGACTTATTGCATTGGAATAGGTATGCAATATGCTGGGGACTTTTCAAAACTTGGCTTCTTGCATAACGGTGTAGTCATCAGAATTTCAGATCAGTTTCCATAGAGTCCAAGATGGGTGAAGACAGAATGGCAGGCAGTGAGAAATTTCTGGGAAATATCCAATATACCATATAGTTTTACACCCTGATTGGTAATTGAGACCAACCTGTACTGATACCCCATATATGCCAACATAATTTTCTTTGTTCCTAGAATCTGTAGTTAAAAATCTACAAAGTGCACAACTAATGATATCAGGAGCATTTCTAGCAGCAGTTGAGTTGCCTCACTCTCCAAGTGAGCAGGATCCTTGTCCCTGGTGCTGGCACAAACATTTCTCCATAATTGATGGAGGAGCATATAGTGGGCTGGCTGTCTTCACTTCTAGAAACAACATAATTTATTAGTCAAACTCTATGTCAATGATACTCAGACTGTTTAGATTATGTTTGGGTTTTCTGTCTTTAAGGGTGATCAGATATTCTGATAGCTTATTGATTGAAAATGTACATTGGCATTGACACAAGGAAATCCATCTCCCATCACATTTAGATATTATGATTGAGAGGCCTCAGTGTCCAATGCTAGGCCTTCAGAAAGTGTCATCACAAAGCTCTTCCTATACGCTGTTTCCCCTCTTCAATATATTTCTCAATGTATTGTTGAAACATACGCCATATTGACAACTCCAGAGGACACAAGAGCACACACATGACCAATCCACTCCAACATTTCTGTCTCCCTAGAATTGACTCTTCAATAATAAAAGGAAATAGTGGATATTTTCTGTCACAATTACTGGTCTATCATTAGCTGAAATTGTCAGCCAATGACCCCAATAAAATTTTATAATGTCCCATGAGGCAGACATAAATGCAGAATCTCTGTCTTGTGGACCCAAATTAATACAAATTAATACAATTTGTTTCCTCCTAGTTTATATTGTTCTTAACATTGTTGCACAACATTAGTTACTTCCACAGACATTCAATATTTTTCTGCTTAATAAATAAGATGACTAATATATTTATCCAAAGAGTTATACATATCTCCAAATGTGAAACTTTCCCCCTCACATTTACTGTCTTGCAGGGATTTGAGTGTAATGAAGATGGTAATTTCAACAGGAATGGCCACTGCCATGGCTTAATGTCTGTGTTTCCTTTTGACGATTTTCCCAGTCTTTGACAAATCCTTAATTACTCTAGTTTCCCACAATATCAGTTACAACTCTACCATGAACGATTCCATTTTTATGACATCTGGCTTTCAAACATTCCTTTCCTGAAGGTCTTAAAGTTGAGTATTGCATATTAATCAAGGAAACCATCTATTTCTACTGCTGTGGACCACTCAGAAATAATTCAGAACATCTAGGTCATATCCATGGACATGGAAACGAGAAACCTGGACACCCATTGGATTTGCACAGTTGATTCTCACTCCTGCTTATACCGGTGCTGCAGACCAGTATTTAAAACTTGTCTTGAATTGATTCTCAATTCAGCACTTTGTTTTCAACTCTTAATGATTAATTTTTTTCTCAAACACATTATTCCTCATTAACTGTCAGATGGCTAAAGCCATACAGCACACATACTAATATCCCGTTTCAACAGATGATTCACCTGATCCTTTGTGGACAAAATGTAAGTTAACTGAAAATATGAAGTATTCAAAAAGAAAAAATATACCTACTATTTTACAGAATAGTGGGAGTGAAAACACTCTTCAAAAGAATCGTGACCTTAATTTAATTGATTACCTCACCTCAAAATCTCCAAAACTTAGCCGAGGCTACAGTAACATTTCTGTTGCTGAGACATATTTCAGTTCAGAACCTGGATACTATATTTCCCGAATTATCTGGTTTTTGTTTTGTCTTCTTTTCTTCTAACTAGAGTTTAACCCTGATCAAAATGGATACTGTTCCCCTGGCGAAAGCCAGGAAGAAGGAGTTAGCAGTATAAATGGTTTGCTGTCTTTTGACATTCTCCTCTCAAGAGGCTCTGGTCTTTTCTTCATTTATGAATTATGGGTGTGTAAACAAGCTCAGGTGAGGGGCTGCTTAATGAGCTGACTGCATGTTTTTACAATGCCAGTGACATCACCTAGGAGATTTCTGCTTCAATAGATCAAGAAAGAATATAGTAGGCTTTCTGTTTTCACTTCTAGCAACACCATGGTTATTTATCCAACACTTAGGTCAGTGCAAATAAGACTCATCATTTCCTGCAATGATTGTGTGGTTTTTGTGGTGCAAGATCCACTGTGAGTTAAATGATTGGACAAGATCCATTGGCCCCTATGAACAGGAGGGAAAATGTCTCCCATCATATTTAGGCATTATGATTGACAGGCCCCCATTCACAATATCTGGCCTTCAGAGAAGAGTAATCTTACGGATCTTGAAATATGCTGCTTCCCTCTTCAATATATTTCTAAAAGTGTTGGTGGAAGATGCCATATGGAAACTCCCAGAGTACTCAACAGGACTAACATGACCAAGGCACTTCAAAATCTCACCTCCCCTAAGCTTTTGAATTGCCTAATCAACGTTATAATAGGCGACTGTTAGCATTTCCAAGTCGCCTTTTTTCAGGCTATAGTTGAATATGTTTTTCTTCCAACCATCCCAACAAACTTTTAGAGTATTATCTAATAAACTGTCCTGAAGATATAAATGCAAAATTTTTGTTGGTTAGAGCCAGAATAATAAATTCTATCTCATCCAAATTTATGTTCCTTTGAATTTTGGCCTCCAAAATTAATTATTTCCATGCATATTCCATAGTTTTCTCTTCTTCTCATGTCCATAAGGGCATCAGGCTGAATCTGGAGTCTTAAATATAAATCAGTTAAACACTTCATGTCTGTTACTGTGGTTCACTAATAATTTTTTTTTAAATGTCCATGTTATCACCACAGATATTGAAAGTAGGAACCATGAAAGTCTTTATAGTGCTACACTATTCTTCACTTTTCCATCTAGTGATACTGTAGCCCAGTAATAAAAGTTCTCTTGTTGGGCTGTACTCTGGATCAGAAATAGATTATTTAACTCTAATGACTGATTTCTTCTTTCCATGGACTGTATTCCTCATTAACTGTGATGGCTCACTCTATACCACATACCCTCAGTGGCCACTCTTAACAAGTAATTTACCTGACCCTTAGTGAACAAATGTAAGTAAACAAAAATGTGTTCATATTACTCAAAAACAGAAATGTATCTTAATTTTATAAACAAAAGTGACAAGGTTTCTTTGTAACAGTATTCCATCATTAATTAGTGGGGTATAACATGGTTAATAACATTATGTAAACATCACTTACACAACTCTATAGTACAATATAGCATACTTCATTATGTGCTCACCACCCAAAGTTTACTGTTCTTGTATTTTACCTCTTTAATCCTCTTATCCTCTTATTCTTGTTCCCTTGTGGCAACCCCATGCTTCTGTCTGAATGTCTGAGATTTTGTTTGTTCCTTTGTTTTGTTTGTCTCTTTTACATTCCACAGAGGAGAGAAAATGCCAAAGGTGCCAACTTTTTCTGTTGACTCATGAAATGCTCCACTTGGATTCTGCATTGTGATAAGCATCATAAGAGACACAAGTACACTTTAATATTTTTGCCCATTGATTGGACATTGTCCAGAAACCTGTGCCCAATTTTTAATGTGAAGAATTTTTCATCATTTTTTCATTCTTGACCCTAGCTATTGTAAAATATTGACCAGATTGATGCATCAGCACACGCTTGCTTATGTTGTCATTTGACATTAAGGCAAAGTGAATGAGAAACTGAATTAACCCAAACTGCCCATTGTCACCATTTTCCTTAGGACACTGCTTTGAATGAATGTCAAGAGACGGTTTGTCATGCTGCAGCTGTTCATTTGATGAATAGTCATTAATAACATGCTAAATGATCTGTGAGTCAATCCACATCTTTCCTTTTTTGGCCAACAGGTCATAGGTAGCTCCTTATGACCTCAGAGGTCTAGGCTGAAAGAATAATCCACTGTATAGCAGTAGGGATTGAGGGAAATTAGTCCACTGCTCATATAACTCTTATTCTCTAAAGACCTAGCAGTTTCATCTTGCATGTACCACTATAATTTGGTGTTGTACTTATCCTCAGCATGGTTTTATGACTCCACAGGTGACATCACACAACTTTGTAATGTGCTGTTTAGGTTCCATGGTAACATGGAAGTCCATGGGTTCACAGTGTTCTTTGAAACCAAATGAACTCTTTGTGACAAAATCTCAGTACATTTTGAAGAGTGATGGCAGCGTTCTATTTTAAATACTGGCCCCTCCCACATAGAAATACCTTGGGTTTTAGTGGGGATGGCAACCAGCTGTGATGTCCAGATGGACCTCAGGCAGAGACTGGATTCCTTTGCTTCCTATATGTTTCTGGGGTACATAAATCCCCATGTATCTTGACTTTAGGGTTACGGCTTGGCTACTTTCTACAGGACAGTGAATCATGATAATCAGGTTTGCCAACTTCGGTCTCCAGGTCCTGCTGTTTCTCAATGACTCACCAGTAAGGAACAACATGGGGGAGCTTGCAGCATTGGTTTCTTGTCTCCATGCATTTTTTTAGTATCAACCAAAGAAGGAGGTATATGATGCTTATTTTCTTGGCGGAGAAGTTTTTGTATGTTGGGAGATTGTCCAACCCCATGGCTCCTCCTTTATGAAAGATCTTTCTTTGTCAAATTTTACTCAAGAGAAGGCCAAATGTTGCTCCTCAAAAGAAGAGTAGAGATTTATGAGTAATATCAAGACCTTGGTTGAAAATCCTGAGGATCTGTACTGAGATTCACCTACATACAGATTTTTCTAAGGCACTATGCACAACCGCTATCTGCCAGTGAAACTTGTAGGACTTTCATGTCCTCTTTAATATATGCTCCTGGTCACAGAGGAGCTTGTACATGAATTTGAACCTGTCAAAATGCCCTATTTTTGTCAGGATCTAACTCAAAAGAAGCAGATTTTATATCACTCAATAAATTCACTGGAGTTGCATGCTACAATGAGAAATATGGTGCCTTAAAAATCCAGAGTCCCACTGGGTCCTGTGCCTCCATCTTGGTTGTTGGTGGAGATGGATGCCACAAATTATTTTTTGGAAATATTTACAATTACTGCTCAATATGCTAGGCCTAAGAAAATTTTCCTGACTGAGAATTCTGAATTTTAGTGAGATGTATTCCTCAATTTCTGGCACTTAAAGTGTATCAGAAAGGGTTAGTATTGCTTTCACTCACCAATCAGCATAATATCATCTTTGTAAAGGAACAGAAGGAAGGGTTTCTTGTGTTTGTAAATTTGTCTTGACCACCATTAGCCTAGATGAAGACACATGGCTCTACAGGTTATACACACCAGAGGGAAGATAATGGTCTATGCGGGACTCTCAGTTGAGAGAAAAAACTGTCATGGAACTTTGAATGCTTATTAGGAAGGCATTTTACTGGACAGTGGTTGGTTACAAGGTGATGTGTACATGGAAGGCATTCAAGCAATGTAACCAATTGGTAGAGCAGCTGCAGCTGGAGCCATCTGCACTCAAATTTTGTGGTATTTCACTGCCATTTTCTAAGATGTTTCTATTCCTTCCACTCTTCCTCCTTCTCTTTCTTTGCCTCTACTGCCTCCCCTGATTGTCCCTCCTACTTCATCTAATCTTTTTACTCTTCCTACTACTGTTTCCTACACCTTTCTGTTTTTCTTTCCGTTCTCTTACTTTTCGCTCCCCCCCCCCTTTTTTTTTC